>JABFEA020000039.1:16744971-16762025 GCA_019775915.2 Cyphomyrus plagiostoma | reverse complement strand
GTTCTTATGTTCTTAACCATGTCTTTATGAACTCTGCTTTGTGCGCTGGGGCAGTCATGCTGGAACAGAAAAGGACCTTCCCCAATCTGTTCCCAGAAAGTTGGAAGCATTGAATTGTCCAAAATATCTTGGTATGCTGAAGCATTACAGCTTTTCTCAGTTGCTTTGATGCATTTCTCAGAACAGAATTGAAGTTTTCAAAACTGCTCGTTCAGTTCGCACAACCTCTAGTCAGTTGTACACATCATGACAGCAATTTCTGGGTGTTTTCATCATTCTGCAATTGCTTTAGATGCTTATGTGCAATTCTCAGCTATATCATGCATTGCCGGTTGCTTATGTCATGACGCTCAAAATGCATTGTGCTAGCCCTCTTTTGCATAGTCTACAGACAAACTTGTCATTTTCTCATTATGTAAGTCATTGCAGTCAAAAGTGTTGAACAAGATATCATTGGCTATCAAGTGTATCTTATAGGTTTCTACAAAACTTTTTTGGTATGTATTCACAATACTAATGATTCCTGCACCATTTTCATATACATGGATGAGGCTGGCTTCAACTTGATCAAAGGAAGGAGATAATCTGACTGGACAGAGAGCTACTGTTGACATGCCAGGCCAGCGGGGTGGGAATATCACAATGTTTGCAGCTACTTCGGACAATGGGGTCCACACTCACATCCCTCTTGTTGGGCCATACGACACCCAACATCTGCTTATCTTCTTGAACACCCTCTACAGGGATCTCATTCCTGAAGAGGAGATTGGTCAAGAAAATGTACCAAAGTATATGATCATGAGTTTCCGTCATTCCAACCCAATCAGACAATGGTTTGCCAACCACTCCAGGATAATGATGGAATTCCTACCACCATATTCTCCATTCCTCAGCCCAACTGAGGAGTTCTTCTGAGCTTGGAGGTGGAAGGTATATGACCGTAACCCACATACATAAATGACACTGCTTGCTGCCATGGAAGCTACGTGTGGGAATATAACAGCAGAGGCTCTATAAGACATTCTAGGAGGTTCTATCCACGCTGCACTGCAAAGGAAGATACCCGATGTGATGTGGATGAGAACATGTGGCCCAATATACAGGATCGGCTACAATTATAGAAAGCATTTAGAGTTTCAGTATGTATATATTGTTTCCCTTTTTGATTTTTATCATTATTTCATATGTTATGCATGGCATGTCACCATATACCTGTGCAATCAATAAAATATTCTTCTTGAATCAATCTCCCACAATCAGTGTTTTTTTATTTGTATATTTCCTGCCCTTATCATTCAGATGTTCTGTGCATCAGAAAATGTTTAGATTGAGCCAATTTTATATTGATAACATGACTTTACATTTTGGCTGTCTTGTCCGTGGACGATGATTCATGGACTTGGGATTTTGACATAAGTACTTGCTTTTAAGGCATGAACTAAGGATTTTGAAGAGGTTACCTCCTCATCCATGATGTTTTGTCATTTGCACTAAGTGTTCTGAGAAATGCACTCACTGTTATGCAAATGTTAAATCTGTTTTGAGAAATGCACCCAAGTAACTGAGAAAAACTGTAAGAGTTGCCTTCAAGGGTCCTAGCCCAACCCCTGAAAAACAACCCTGTACTATTGTCCCTCCTCCACTTTTACTGTTGACACAATGCAGTCAGGCAGGTAACATTCTCCTGGCATCCACCAAATCCAGACTCGTCCATCAGTCTGCCAGACAGAGAACTTTGATTCTGCACTGCACAGAACACATTTCCACTGCTCCAGGGTCTAGTGGCGTCATGCTTTATATCACTGCATCTGATGCTTGGCATTGTGACGTGAGACATGCATGCAGCTGCTCAGCCATGGAAGCTGTTGCATGAAGCTCCCAGCGCATAGTTTTCTGTGCTGGGGTTAATGCCAGAGGAAGGTTGGACATCTGCAGTTACTGAATCAACAGAGTTTTGGGACTTTTATGCGCCTCGACACTCAGCAATCCACTCTGTTACTTTATGAAATTCTGTTGTTCCTAAACACTTCCACTTTGCAGTAATACCACTTACAGTTGACCGTGGAAAATCTACCAGTGAAAACATTTTGCAATCTGATCTACTGCAAAGGTCATGCATCCTATGATATTACCACACTTGAATTCACTGAGCTCTTCAGAACAACCTATTCTTTCACAAATGTAAACCTGATTGCATAGTTAGGTGCTTGATTTTATACACCTGTGGCAATGGGTCTGAATGAAACACCTGCATCCAGGGACTGAGAGATGTGTCCTAATTGCCTTTGTTCACATAGTGTAACACAGTATGTGCATTCTGGAGCATTTAACACAAACAATCACAAGTCGTCCTAACCAGATTTAAGTTTTAAAATGAGTACAGTTCATTTCATTGTGGCTGTCCACCAAAACAATTTACTTTAAATGCTAAATTCTAAGTGAGTACTGTTGCATATTTTAACTTGAATAGTTACAAGCATTCAGTCTCAGCAAGAGTCAAAAAAATCCAAGGTAGGCTACTTTCTTGCGGTCAGAACTGACATCATTGTATTCTCCAGACAGCCCTGTCGTTTTGATCTTTCTATCTAATCTGTACTTGTCCCTCACTCACCAAGTAGTACAATTTCCAGTACTGGATGGACCACCAGGAAATGCCAAAGTTAGTAAATTTGTTTTTACCTGAATGTTGTGAGTTTCAGTTGTGATATCTAGGTCTGTTAAACTTATTCATTTAGGAAACTATTCTTCCATCAAATGCTTAAGTCAAAATAGTATCACAAGAAATTAAGCACTTCTAAGTTATGTTTATTCTCCTCTCATAAGTATGAAAACGCTCACCACGCTTAACCCGAAAAAGAAGGTGCGGCCGTGTAATAAGTAATGCTTGATGTAATAATTTCATCAAGCAAGAAAAGGCGGTCATGCCCTCGATGCATTTGGCAACAAACAAACCATGGAACATGGACTGTTTAACTTCCATTGAGAAGCTAACTGTGTTTAAGATCAAATCCCCTCTTTAGTAAGAACAATTCTGTTCTGAAAGTTAAGAATGGATTGCTGATTAAATAATACTCTGCAAACAAGCTTATACGTTACAGAATAGGCCACAATGTATTATTCCAAACCAATTGTTAGTTACTGCCACGAAAAACTCACACAGCTACACCATTAAGTGTAGGATGGTTACCAGGTAGGTGAGTGTATCGATTAGGTAGTTCTGTTGGGGACCCTTGGCTTTGTGTATATATGAAATGTGTATATGTGAATGAAAATATGGGACAAATCTTGTTCTGTATTAGTACAGGAACTAAGGAACACGGCTACTCACCTGGCCATAAGGAACACGGCTACTCACCTGGCCAAAAGGAACACAGCTACTCACCTGGCCATGAGGAACACGGCTACTCACCTGGCCATAAGGAACACGGCTACTCACCTGGCCAAAAGGAACACAGCTACTCACCTGGCCATGAGGAACACAGCTACTCACCTGGCCATAAGGAACACGGCTACTCACCTGGTCAAAAGGAACACGGCTACTCACCTAGCCATAAGGAACACAGCTACTCACCTGGTCAAAAGGAACACGGCTACTCACCTAGCCATAAGGAACACAGCTACTCACCTGGCCATGAGGAACATGACAAACCAGCACAGAGCATACAGAATATCATGCACAAGATGGAAAACTATGCAGCAACATGGTGAGTGACAGTCTTTGCTTAGTGTGATGACACCTGCAAGGCTCCGTTTCTTGGTTGGAAGGGGGCACCAAATGTTTTTGGCAGGGGTACTTAATTGGCACGCACTGGCCATAAAATACTGGTTTTATTAAAATATTGTTAGTTAATATTAGTGAATATATATTAACTACAACACACTTCAGGACTAAACTAAAGATGATGTCAAGAGTAGGCTTTAGCTTTTTAAATATAAACAAACAGTCAGCATCCAAAAGCCCGATAACATCTCAGGTACCTTAACATATCTGCAAACATTTAGTATAAAAGTGCTGTAATAAAAGAAAATTGAAGTAGGTCATATTATACTTTGATGTTACCCCATCACACCATTTTCCACTATATCACAATAAATTTTAGTCTTAAATTTACATGTAAAATGTTTGTTAAATATTTATTTAAAAATACACAGATTAACACTTGCATTTTTGGAACAATCTAATTACCTCAGAACTCGAAATTAATTCTTTCAGAACTCAGGTTCAAATCCTATAAAGTTCGAATTCTGATCAAATTTTCCCCATAGGAAATAATGGAAAACCAATTAATTGGTTATTGCCCCCCCCCCAAAATTACACCTAAATGTTTATTATTGTTGTTTTTAGGATTTAAACACAAAATGAACAGGAAAAAACAAGAACAGCATATACTGTACTAAACACATCTAAGCACATTTATCAAAACAGTCATTTGTAAAGTAAGAAAATAAATGTATCCAAACAATGTGTAAATGTGTAGAAAAAAAAGTGTCCTACCTGATCGTACACTCCTTCTGTGTGCCACGCCCCCTCGTTAACCTCATGTGGAATCCCCGTGTGATCAGCTGTTTCTGGTTGTTTTCATTAGTTCTCTGTATTTTGTCCGCGTTTCAGTTTGTTTCCCCAGTCCAGTCATTGTATTGTCCGTCTGCATTTGCCTGCCTTACCTGTAATTAAAGCCCGTATTCCCCGATACCCTGACGTCTGCGCCTTTGTCTCCGTTCCGTCCCCACTCAGCACGACAGTATTATTATAATTAAATGTGTTAATGGTTTTTTATTAATGATATTACATTAATAAGAAATCTTTATTTAAAATGCATTTTATTATATAATAATAATTAGTATTACTGGCTATCATTGTCTAAATGTATTTTTACTGTCAAAATACATGTATTCAGCTAGTGTAAACATGCACCACGATATCACAGCGAATGAAAGGCTGAGACTGAAACATTACCGTTTGTTTCCGCTCAGAGATGTGCCACGTGACTCATTTCCCCACATGTACACGTTATCTTAGGTTGGCGTTCACGGTTCGACTTCTGAGATTCAGATTGAGTTCTAGGTCATTGTTTTTCAAACTGGTTAGTTCAAAACTTTGAGTTCTTATGAGTTCTAACTTTGAGAAATTTTAGTTCTAATGAGTTCAAGAACTGAGGTCCGACTGTATATGACTTGTATTTTGAGTTATTAAAATTATATTTATTTGTAAATGGTTACAAACATTGACTCATATACCTTAAAGTCAACATTAGAGAGGAAAAAGAAAAGAATACACAAACTTAATAAATCGTTTGAAAATTCAGGACAATTTATCTACAGAAAAGATAAAAGTACTGCCATTGATTGCCCAACCTGGTCGTGGGGGATCTGGAGTGTATCCCGGAAGCAAAGGGCATGAGCCAGGGAACAACCCAGGATGGAGGGCCAGCCCATCGCAGGACACACTCGCACATGCACACCTACGGGCAATTTAGTAACTCCAATTAGCCTCACCATGTCTTTGGAGTGTGGGGTGAAAACGGAGTACCCGGAGGAAACCCCACGATGACACGGGGAGAACATGCAAACTCCACACACATGTGACCCAGGCGGAGACCGGAACTCAGGTCCCAGAGGTGTGAGGCCGCTAACCACTGCACCACCATGCCACCCCCAATATGATTACCTAACATATTCAATTAATTATTACTGAAATATATTACATATTGTCCGTGGCAAAGTGGAAGAAGTGGTTCTTGTGTTTTGTTATTCAGACATGTTGACAGAAGTATTGGTATTGGCAGCCATTGATAATTATGTTTGTGTTTTAAAAAAATCCCACCTGTAACAATATTACGCAGATGGTTTGTATTGAACCGAGCATTTCAAATCAGTTTTCAAAAATTCCATTGATCAGTTATTATTTTTGGTCAAGTCTTAAAGATAGACAAAACAGCTGGGTTCAGTGCAAAAACCTCCTGAGCATTGAAAATAATAGATGAATCTCCAGTCACCCTGCTGTTAACAATGTACATCATACATTGTATGTATCTCATGTTTTGTATATGAGAAAGTAGGCCATAGATTCGATTGCTTATTTGTTTGCAAGGAATGAATGCTGGGTTCTTTATGAATTGGGGTACATTCTACACTCATGGCTCAATCAGACCTCTAGAGAAAAGGCAGGTATCAATAAAGACAATAGCAAGAAAAATAAAGTCAATTCAAGTCATAACCTCTGCTAAAACATTATCATCTAGATTGGATATGAATACTGCAAGATGACAGAATCCCTATTCACAGGCATAAGAGGTCCAAATGTGTCCCTAGTGCTACAGCCATCCCACTCACTCAATCTCAATCATGCTAAACACTTACAGAAGATTCAGGAGCAGCATCTCCATTTTTCATTACCATCAAAATAAAACATGAGGGACAAGTTCTAGGCACATCTGGAATCTATAATCAAATTCAGTGAACCTACTCTGGTGGCTCATAGTGGTTCAACACTTTCATAAGAGGGTTCAACTGACATATTGGGTAGCTGATAAAATACTAAGGTTCCACAAATTTAATGGAAAATGGAACTGGCTTTAATAAGACTAAGAATCTCTGCAAGTTGAAATGCATCCTGACCTGTTACAAAACAACAACAGACATCACAAATAATACAGCATTTTTGGCACAAAGATAGCAGAATAAATTGTTATATATATATATATGTGTGTGTGTGTGTGTGTGTGTGTGTGTCTTTATCAGATTATCAGGTCTCAAGAAAAGGACACAAGGAATGCACAGCTGAAAGAATGAACACAGTTTGACTCACATGCGATAGCTGGACCGTATGCAGATCGAGTCTCAGGAGGAGCTGCATGGTTCCAGCCTACAGGACACAGGAAACTTTGATGCACCTCAAACAAGGGCAGCCTGAGAGATCTCTCAGCCGGAGGGATTAGCCTTTAACCTTCTGAGACTTTACTGGCAGAAGGTGACGGTCACTATGGAAGAGTGTTGCCCTATACCTGGCAGCCATGCAGAGTAAGGTAGGCCGCTTTTTTCCTTTAACAGAAGCACTGAAAATCTAATCCCAATCATTTATTTTTAGAAATGGGGCAACAAGAGGACATGCTGGTCTGGACGCGTGTGTCTGACAGCTCTTATCCCTAAATCTCTTAAAGCTTTACACGGCTAAAACATTATATAACCTTGTGAGAGCTGGTAGCAACATCCCATTGGAAAACGAGTAAAAACAGTCAGGCGAGAGTGAGATAACCTGGGAGGTTGAACCTGAGACAGGACACTAGTCTGTCACTGATGAAAGTCAGAAAGACTATATGTATTAGGTTTATTTGCATTTATTTGGTATATAGGCCATAAGGATTTGGTTAATTTTTAAAATAGACGTTTGATGGCAGTCATTTCTATACACTGCAATCAGAAACAAAAAAGATGTGAGAATCCAGCAAAGCTCAAGCCTACAGATATACACCATCCTATATGTAATGTCTTCAGTATAGTCTGTAAAAAATGCAACTGTATGTATGTGAAATTTATTTAGAATGGGAACTTCGATAATTAATATTTTTTTTCCTTATTGGGATTTTATTTTAAACATCCTCCAATACACTCACCACCTTTCGTCCAGCTTTTTTTTGTATCATAGTGAATAGTACAGGGGTAAGTCAGCATTTACAAGTGTGCCTCTCTGAACACAATTCATCTGGGAGTCTTTTAAAACTGACGAAACTCTCAGTTGGTATGAGGACACAACTATTGGAATAGTGAAAATTAGGGCTGTTAAAATTAATGCGATAATAGCGCGTCAACGGGCATTCATTATAACGTGACTAATTTTTGTGCCGTGTCGGATACCAGCTCATGAAAAATAATGAACAAAGAAAAATGTATTTTGAATAGCAGGTTCAGCTTCAAAACTCCAGATGGGTCAGATGGGTCCATCGACAAAACCAAAGACATTTGCAGTTACTGTCGATGTGAAATGAGTTACCACCGAAGTACATCTAGCCTTAAATATCATGTAGGCTGCGGCTCTTCTCAGAACAGACGCATTCGCATTTTCATGTCTTAACTGTGAACATATTATGATAATACTTTCGTAAATATAAATAATTCATTTATGGGTTAATATTAATTTTCATTTAGGTATTTATTTAGCTATATGTAAATGAGGCGGTCCGTCGCGCGCTTCTGTGTTGTCTTAACTGCATAATTTACATCTTCCTCAGAGTCATTCTCTAGGAGATTACGTCTCCAGTTAAATGGTATGCTTTCCGGAGTTTTCTTCAGTATCCGAGATTGGATGTAGGCTTAACAAATTTATTGTGATTCCTAATTGTTTCATATACTTTTTGTAGTAAGTCGTCACCACGCCTTATATTCTCTCCGATTCACATATTATAGCCGTCTGATTTCGGAGTGGTGAGGACATTTTGCACTGCTCGTTAAGTTACAAGTAATGAAGAGGAGCGTGAAGGGCAGACAGCGGCAGAGCCAAACGAACTTGGGTGCTATCGCTACAGAACAGAACTGAACAACATTGTGATATTAATTACCTTTGCGCTGTTACGCGTCCGAGTAATAGGACTTTTTTGTAGGTACTTAAAGTTTTGTTTTTGTGTTAAATGCATATATACCAATATCGTTTTAAAAATCGTATCTCAAACCCTCTTCTCTATCCATTGTGGCTTTTTATAAATCTTTTTGCTTAGAAAAGGTTGCTGACCTATAATCTATACTTAATTATTTAACTAGGTAATATGTAATATTTAACAGGTCAACGTGCCGATCTGTTGGGCTTCAGTTTTTCTTAAGTGACGAAGGGTTTCTGATGACCTCTGGACAATCTTTGCTGTTTATTTTTGGCAATTGATTTCCAATAATAAATGCATACATTTGCATAAAGCAATCTTGCCTCGTCAACTCTAATACTGATAAGAAAATTAACACCTGAAAAATCCATTAATGGTAAATGTTGAATAAATTCATGATTTTATTTGTGATTAAATATAGACAGTTCTGTAATTAATCACAATTAAATATTTTAATCTATTGACAGCCCTACTGAAAATAAAAGAACTCTCATTCTAACTCAATATCTTTTATTTGTTATTAAAAAAAACAATCTTTCGGTCTGATTTAAATACATTGAGTATTAATTTTTTTGAGATCTTTTTGGTAGTTCCACTACCATTTAAGAAATTGAACATAGAGAAATATTACAAAATAAATTATCAAAGCCATCTCAATTACCTGAATTACAACTAACATTTTCAATTTCTAAAGCTCTTGCGTTTGAAAGACAATATAATGTATATGGATTAATTTAATATAACATTTATTTTGTATTCCCAGCACAACTGCATTACAAATAACTGTTCCTCAATTCAGAAAAGTTAGAGTACCATTATGGTAAGCAACTGTTGATAAAAAAAACACTGAAATACTCACCTGATAGTACTAACGTTTTTTAATTGGAGCTCCTACTTACTGCCACTCTTTAAAGCCTATTTGCACCAAAGTTTGTCTTCATAATTATATCAGAAAAATGTACACATTATGTGGGTATTGTGCATTCTTGCACTGTTTGCAGCCTAAGCATTTTTTCATATTTCAGTTTTTCCTGAATTTCATTTTCAGTTGTTTCATTCTAAAATACATCCATACCCGTAACACATTTAATAATATACATTTTATAATAGTCAGTTCTACATTTTGTTCTGAGAAACATGTCATGTTATCAACCAATTTATAAAGTGCCTTTTCATAGACACATACAATTATAATTAAGGGCTGGAAAACACAGCACAGTATTTGATATTCTATAGCAACCCCATAAACATTAGTAAACATTTAGATCATTTAGTCCACATGCAGCATTTTGCTGCTGGGCGATAAGTACAGGCTGAATACCTTTATTGTACAGGCCGACTCACAAACTTAAGAGCATTGGTAATATTTTCCTATACGGATAACAAAAGAGCAGAAGACAACAGCCACGATGTTCTGTGCCAAGAGGACTGGTCTTCTGAGAATAAATGTACCACATGCTTTTGTTATACCTGGAAAAGGGAGGACAGCACTGCCCCCTGCTGAGCAAAAGCAGAATGAAATGGCTTGTGATTAACTGCTACTTATTTTTATGCATCTCATGACAATAGAACCTAATGATGTCATTTATATAGTCCGTATTTCATAACGCTGAATGATCGTTCTGGAAACAGTGTTGTGGTTAATGGTCTAAAATCTCTGCTACAGATGTTACCAAAAATACATTATATGTAACAGCATCCAAAACTAGAATAAATACATCTGCAAATATTCTGCTGCAACAAAGCTAGATATGAACCTACACCCATCTGGCAAATTAAAGGGTGGTTTATCCCTTTAAGACATCACAATGGCAAAGAAAATCTTGAAATGATAAAATTTACCCTTAAATGCATCTTGGTCAATCTTTCACTGAATATCTAACATCCTATGTAAACAATGTCCTATTCCACAAAAACATTTCACTACTGGGAAAAAATGAATCCATTCATGTCACAGAACATCAATTCATCCGTCCAATCAGTAAAGGCATGCAAAGTTTAGTAATGGATTTCATCCAATAGGCAAATTATAACATTCTCATAGCAGTAACTTTCACTGCATCATAAAAACCCATCCACCCATCCATCCATCCTACTTATGGTTGTGATGATAACACAAGTTAACAAAAATGATTGAATTTACAGAAATTATATTTTGGAAGAACTTCCTACAGAGGGGGCCAATTTCCATAGCATGAAAAATATACATCACTTTTGTTTTGCACATTAAGCATGAATCCTGTAGCAGTCCATCCAAAAAGAAAAAAAAACTGCAAATACTTCTAAACACCAGCACATACTTATATTGTTGTGGTAACTTAACCTAGAAATTTGAAAGCAAATCAAAGAGGAAACACGTGCTTCATGAAGCCCAAATGGACACCAGTGAAAACAACACTGTATATCAGGTACCCCAAACCTTGTTTTATGGCACAGATACAGGGGAAAAGTGCACCATTTGCTTAGGAAATTTGTGTGTGTGTTTATATTATTGCTACACCAAATGGCCATTTAAATATACCAGCTCATTCTAATTGGAGCACAAATCGTAAAAAAAGTTATGGGACAGTGTGCCATGGACACTGTTGATTTATTTACCCTGAAGTTATGTTAATTACAATGCATTTACCAAGCAAAGAGAGGCACTTTTGGGGGGAGGGCACATTAGTAAAAATAAATCTAAAGAAAAGGAAATGACAACAGGAGCATGCAACATGACATGAGCAGGCCATCTGAAGCACCCAGACCTGACAGCACGCCATGTTGAAGCCACCAAGCCAATCAGGTGCAGCTAAATTCTGCCAAGAAATCGTCACTTTCCCTCTTTTTCATATGGTTTAAGGAAGCTGGCAGCAGAGGATCACACACAAAAATGCTTCAAAGTGGGTTACCAGTCATTTCATTTCCAACATTTATGATAATAAGAAAAGGGTTCACATGCAAAAATCAGGATTACCGAAATCAAAATTTCGGAGCCAGTCAGTCTGGCATATTATTAGTTGCTAATGAGAGCCATAACCAATTTTTCTGTTATAATCCTATTACAAGGCTTATGTTCAAAACACATAAAAATCACACTGATGCAACTCGATTATGGAGGATGAGGGGAAAGGGCACCAAAATCCACCGAAGTGTGTGGCGCCCATGTGACTACAGAAGTGCTGTTTATTTGGTACTAGATGTTCCTGTGTGAATATGAACAGTTCATATATAACATTTTATATCAGTGCTATGTACAGGTGTTTCCCATTCTTCCTGAAAATTGAAGTAAATCACTGGACTTCAGAAACTGTGTCTTTTTTTTCCCCCACTTGCTTTTAAGTTGGCACTTGTTGTGCATTTCAGTCAGAGTTCATGTCATTGTGGCAATGTGTTCTACCACAGCCTGTTTTTCCAGCCTGGGTCAGCCAAAACTCACTAGGGCAAGTCTGGCAATAAGTGGGGAGAGTCCATCAAGGTAGTGCCAGGCTGCTTGTCAATCGGAGACCTGAAGAGAGAGAAAAAAAACTCTCCATTAGGCACAAGGTATACTACAAATAAAGCAAACTATTGCATCTTACTAGAGAAATAGACATTCAACATTGCTTTAAAATCTGACCAAATTAGCAACACAAAACTCATGCAAACAACATATGGAAAACTAGCTTTTTGGGAATGGAAGTGGGGTGGTTAAGTAACGAATGGTACATACAACTAAATTAATTAAAGTGAAATTTGATTACATGGTGATACATCACATTTACTCTTATAAAACCAGGGTTCCTGGTTTTCATAGGAACAAGGTACATTAACTCAGCTTTTTCAAACCAAAGTGAACAATAAAGTAATGACTACTGTACATACAGAGCTGTATCCTTCCTAACCTGGGCTGCCAGACTGTCACAGGCAGGTACATTGTTTACTTGTGTAGGCATTGATGTCAACCAAACAGTGTGAATTTTTTGACATACAGTGAATTCTCTCTTGTACCACTGGAATATTTTTGCAACAAAAACGGAATAAAATAGAAAATCTCACTATGTTACTGCCCTAAATACTAACTAGTATTCTGCATTCAGTCTGCTGGAATCATAAAGATAATGCTAAGGGAAAGTAATATAATGGCTCTTACCCTGAAAACTGAAGTTACTAGGTGTTGAACAAACGTCAGTCGAAAGCAGTCTCTTGACTTTTTCTTACACAACGAGCAACTTTCCTTTTGAATTCGCCATGTCTGTCTTCCCTCCACTCTTTCTGCCAGGGTTGAAATGTAGAGTTCATCAACATTTAAGAAAAATTCAAACTAGAACATACTATAAAGTCAATACAAAAAATTAACCAGGTGATTAGAATCATTTGTAAAATTATTTTTAGCAAACCATTCGATACAATGTTACAAATGCATGTGTTGTAGGGATAGCATTCATTTTACAACTGTTCTTCATATATAGGAATACATCAAAAGATGATTACTATTAATTTCTGATGATAGTTTTCTTAATGGTATTTATTAAAAGAAGAAATTCCCTATGGGACTAGGAGTTTTGAATTTATATTTGCACAAGATAATGCCATAGAATAATTTACATAAGATAAATAAGGAAGCAAACATTTATGTGGTAGGGAAGGGTGAAAATGGAACATGGGAAAAACATTTGACAGCATGGGCCACTGGGAAACTGAGTTTCTAACACTGAACTATTTATAATTGTGACAGAGCGCAGCACATCTGTCACGGTCCCGCATGCCTCAGTTAAGGATCGCCTCTGCTGGGAGAGGATGCAGGGCGGGTGCTGCATGGAGAGTGTAAACTAAAATTAATAAAAGGAAAGTTATTATTATCTTTGGAAGATCCGGTGTTGTCTGTCATTATTCAGATCTGACCGTACGTCTCCGCTCGGGTGCACTCCGCTACAATAATGGAAAGTGAAGTGGATCGAAAGTACTTACTGCTGCATCTACATTAGCAGGGGAGTCCCCGTTAGGATCTGCCAGCATGGAGATGACGCTGATCATGATGGTCTCTACAGTGTGGATGGGAAGCCAGCGCTCCTCCGGCTTCTCGTAGCCGTACTTGTCCTCCCCGGGCTCGTGCAAAATAGAAATACACACGTCACCATTCTTGTCCACTGGAAATGGGACACAGACAAAAAATAATTAGGTTTGCAACTGAATGAGGAAGAAAAAAAAAAATAAAAATCAGACCAAAAGCTAAGCTAGCACACTCACCATTAGGATGCCAAATATCAGTGACAAATTTCATTTTGGGTGGACGAAGTGGATAATCTTTTGGAAATGTGAGATGAGCTTTAAACACACCACCTTCGCTGTGAGCAGAAAAGGAAAAATATTCAATGTAGCAAAATTCATATTACAGGTACACTGTACTATATCTTTTTTAGAAACAAGATATTTAATTCTTAATCTCACAATCACTTCTGTATACTATTTGTGACCAATAAACCACACATATACCTAATTTTCAAAAAAAAAAAAAACAGAACAGAAATAAGTACCTTACTCTATGGATAAAAATACTCTCATACTTACTAAAGTGTGTCTGGCGGGCCAATGATTAGAACTTCCCACTGATAGAGATCATTGTCATCTATTAATCCTGCAGAGAAGCCTTCCACTGGATTTTTATTCAACTCTGGAATCAACACGAACGCAAATTAAAATTACACACTGAGTAGTAAATTAATCACAAACACAGTTAATAAGGGTTTCCAGAGGGAAAACAAAGAAAAAATAGAATTCTCAGATGAATGACTAACTTTTAGCAACTGCTGAAAAACGCGAGGTAGAGCATCTCTTGAAACCAATACGGAGATCATCAGACTGGAAATCTGCATCCCAGATACTTTTCTATAATACTTAAAGACATCAATAAATGTTAAATAATTAGGTACAACGTAGGCTATCCATAGATTTAGACATGCGCAGTTAAACCAGGCCTTCAATGCTATTGAACCGAATGATCGAGTGAACCAATGAGCAGAACATACACAGGATGTGCACAAAGCAGCTTTCTGGACCTGCCATCCAATTTTAATATCACACTGTAGATAAGTCACATCACACTGATAAGGCGACATGTATAATAGACGTGGGGGCTGATTTTCTGAGCCGATCAGTGTTTAAACCATGTCAAGGGATCTGCGCTGTATTGCAGCTTTAGCTGGCTTGCAGACAAAAGGAAAAAACAAAGAGGGGGCAAGAGCTACCCCGAAGTGGCTAAGTGCCGACACCGAAACCAGAAGCCATAAAGCTGCCTAGCTTGCGGCTAATGTGTTAACTAGCCCCAGCTACACGTCTTAACAATTCAGTTCACATCATGTCAACACGCAACAGTTACTCAGGTCGTACAACAGCCACGCACAAATAAACCTACTGCCAAAGGCACCGACTATGGAAGGGAAGAAAACTGCTTTAGGGCTGTTAGCTAGCCGAGTAGTGAGTCAGTTTTAGTGAAGAACTCCAACGTAAACTATTTACGTAAGCTAACTAGCTACATTGTTGAAAAACATTTTTCCACAAACACACGGCTACTTTCTAATGTAATGCAACACAACGAGTCTCAATCCACTGCGGTTTGCTCCAGCTGATTAGCTACCAATGCACACAAAATTAGTTCACCTAACTAATGTAGCCGTCTACAATAGTAAACAAATGCGTTTTGTTAGGTGCTAGCTAGTTAGCACCTATTTTTTAAATTTACCTGCTAGCTGTCGTCTGAGTAGTAAGGCTGACTGTAACTCCGTCATGGTTTTTGTACTTTTATAACACCAAAATGGCAAATGTACTCTAGTAACTGACTAAGACACGACAGATAAATAAATAAAATAGCAAGAGCCTACGTCCGTCTTTTCCTCAGTTTTACTCTACTGTACTGCTGTTCGCACATGCGCAGAGCTACCAAACTCGAACTCGCTACTTTCGAGGGCATCAAAATTGCGCATTGCTGGTAGAGTCGTCGGGCAACTGATTTGTATCAGCTGGTTTGATTTGCACTATTACCTTTTATCTAGAGCAGTATTGCACACGTATACACTCTGTCACTATTCATGAGGATTATGCTGCTCTGATGGTTTTCAATGTTAGCCTTCCGGCCAATCATGTTAACTCCCCCTGGCCGATTAAGCCTATCAAGAAGTAATTATTCATTATGCCGGTTATCATCGACAGCATAATTCATAAGGATGGGGTTCACTGCTGGGTACATATATATACTTACCAATGCCAGCTAGTGACTAAAATGTTAAATTAGGCAAATTCTAGTTTGAACCCCCCCACCCCAATTATAATTTCAGACCTGATCTGTAGTCCTAAACATTTTCCATTGGTTGTTACAAATGTACTTCAATTAAACCTGTTTACTGAGTCTTCAACTATTATCCTGGTCAACTGATGGTTAGAATGTGATGTTGACAAAATTTTTCTTTCCTTTACTTTTTTTTGGGGGGGGGGGGGCATCATGTTGCTGTCAGAGGCAGACATATAGATAGCAAGTACAATCATGGTAGGTGTAGGCCTGTGTAGTTGTGATGTTCCTACAGTGAAACATGGAGGTGGATCGATGATGGTATTGGGGTGTTTTGGGAGGAAAGTCTGGAGGTATAGTCCAAATTAAATCAATCGAGCAAAAAAAAAAAAATCAAATCAATTCTTCAACATCACAATTCCTACTGGTCCACATGTCATTGGACAAAAATTCTTGAACAGGATAATGGTCCATTCTACAAAATACAGCCAATATTATATCCAATCCAAAGAAATGCAAAAAGTTTTGAGAATTATCTCTTGGCATCCCCAGCCTGCAGATGCCCATTGAGCTGGCATGGGATGATCTGGACCAAAAAGTTTGGAATGACTGTCCAGGAAATAAGACAGAACAGCCTGCATGCTTGGAAAGGAGCTGGGAGGGATTGGACACAAATTATTTCCAAAAATTGCTAGAACGGATGCTGCAAATCTATGCTACTGTGATAAAGGCAAGGGGCGGTTATTTTGATGAAAGTCATACTTGGGTACTCACATTCATTAAATTGCCCTTAAATGTAATGTGACAATATACATTGTAAGTATTTCTAATTTCTTCTTGCAACAAAAGTATGAAAATGCAGTGTAACGTTTATGTTTGAGTGGGCTCAAACCTCTGGCATGTACAGAGTATGTGTGTGTGTGTGTATATATATATATATATATATAGAGAGAGAGAGAGAGAGAGAGAGAAAGAGAGAGTTCTTAGCAAGCCACCAAAAGTGCTTCACAGGACCAATGGAGAACGACTTCAACTACCACTGTGTATCACCCATATAAATGATGTAATGACAACCATTCTGTACCAGTACGCTCACCACACAGTAGGGAGGGAATACACATATACATACATACACATGCACACATATATATACACTCACCTAAAGGATTATTAGGAACACCATACTAATACGGTGTTTGACCCCCTTTCGCCTTCAGAAC
>JABFEA020000039.1:16718368-16744871 GCA_019775915.2 Cyphomyrus plagiostoma | reverse complement strand
GAGATTGTCTTGACCAGGACCACACCCCTAAATACATTGAAGCAACTGCCATGTGATTGGTTGATTAGATAATTGCAGTTGATTACTGCCCTTAGTTGATGAGAAATTGAACAGGTGTTCCTAATAATCCTTTAGGTGAGTGTATACACACACACACACACACACACACACACATATATATATATATACACACAAACACACACAAAATATACAAATAGTGTTTTTTGGGGGTCATTTATCACTAGTACAGTTGAAACCAAAAGTTTACATACACTGTATAAAAAGACATAACTCCTTTTTTCTTACTGTCTGATATTAAATCATACAAAACCCTTTCAGTTTCAGGCCCGTTCAGATTCGCAAAATAATTTCTATTTGCTAAATATCAAAATAATGTATGAGAATTTTTTTATTACTTTAAGTCAAAAGTTTACATACACTAAGGTTACTATGCCTTTAAACTCAGCTCAGATGATGCCATGGCTTTGGAAGCGTCTGATAGATTAACTGACACCACTTGAGTTAATTGGAGGCACACCTCAACACACTGCTTCCTTTTGTGACACCATGGGAAAGTCTAAAGAAATCAGCCACGACACCAGGAAGAGAATTGTGGACCTCCACAAGACTGGTTCATCCTTGGGAGCAATTTCCAGATGCCCAAAGGTGCCACGTTCATCTGTTCAAACAATTATACTCAAGTATAAACAACATGGGAATGTCCAGCCATCATACCGCTCAGGAAGGAGACAGCTCCTGAGTTCAAGAGATGAACGTGTTTTGCTGCAGAATGTGCGTATCAATCCCAGAACAAAAGCAAAAGACCTTGTGAAGATGCTGGCTGAAGCTGGTAAGAGTATATCACAATCCACAGTGAGTCCTGTACCGACATGTGCTGAAAGGCTACTCAGCGAGGAAAAGCGACATAAAAAAGCCAGATTACACTTTGCAAATACACACAGGGACAAAGACCCTAATTTCTGGAGACATGTCCTGTGGTCTGACGAAACAAAATTTGAACCGTTTGGCCATAATGACCATCGTCATATTTGGAGGAAAAAGGGGGAAGCCTTCAAGCCCCAGAACACCATCCCATCTGTGAAGTACGGAGGGGGCAGCATCTGGGTGTGGGGGGGTTTTACTGCAGGAGGGACTGGTGCACTTCACAAAATAGATGGCATCATGAAGAAAGAACAGTATGCTGAAATATTGAAGCAGCATCTCAAGACATCAGCCAGGAAGTTAAAGCTTGGCTGCAAATGGGTCTTCCAAATGGACAGTGACCCTAAGCATACTGCAAAGTTGGTTAACAAAGTCAATGTTTTGAAGTGGCCATCACAAAGCCCTGATCTCAATCCCATAGACGTGTGAGAGCAAGGCGGCCTACAAACCTGACTCAATTACACCAGTTCTGTCAGGAGGAATGGGCCAAAATTCCATTAAACTGTTGTGAGCAGCTTGTGGAAGGAAACCCAAAGCGTCTGTGTCAAGTCATTCAGTTTAAAGGCAATTCTACCAAATACTAAGCAAATGTACGTAAACTTTTGACTTTGAAGAAAGTAATAAAAAGATTTGTATGATTTAATATCAGACAGTAAGAAAAAAAACAGTTCTATGTCTTTTTATACAGTGTATGTAAACTTTTGGTTTCAACTGTAGGTCTCAAAATATGGCCTGCAGGTAAATCATTTTGTTTTTGTTCCCACAGAACAAAAAAACTACAATTTTAAGGAAAATGAAAATGTTCTGAGGATCTAATTTATTTGTATTCCATTAGTCTAAGTTCTCATGGTAATACCTGTGAAATTTTTCTCAGTGAAGTAAAAAAAAAAAGAAAAAAGAAAAGGGTTAAATTTTGGTTACCAAAAACAATCTAATAATGCATTAATAAAATAAAAATCAAAATATAAATTAAAGATTTTTGATACACTGAACTGTTTCCTCAATAATTGTAATGGAATCAAACTGCCTTGGGGCCAATAATTAGATCAAATTTGATAGGTATTCTAGAAGCAATTCTTGTTATAGATAAAATTAAACTGATCAAACAGTTGCTTCTAAATTTAAAATACTCCCAAACCGGAACAAACAGGAGACCAAAATCAAAATACAACCTACTGGCACTTCAGAGCTACAGGAATAATATTATTTGTGTAAGCAGAAGTTTTAGAGGTTTTTTGTAACAGCGAAAAGTTAGCATGAGAAAATGTTGGGTATTTCTGTAACACACAACAGTGCTACATTGCATCAGTTACAGTTATAATAAATTCAATCCGTTAGTGAAAAATAAATCACAAAAATTTATTTATAAAAATGTACAACTTCAAAATAACCCACAATCTTTACACTAAGTTCAGCCCATTCATTACATACCATACTCGGATGCTTAGATGTACCAGCCAAACTGTACAGAGGTGGCAGGGAGGGCTTCAGTCACTAAAAATATTTTCAGGTGTGAAAAACGAACTAAAGTCATTTCAGGTCAGAAAACTTAGAAGCAAAAATCTTTGCAATTCTTTTCGTTTCCTCTTTCTTCAAAGATGCTATATTGGGTCTTGGTCGTGGAGCCCTTTTGGAGGATATTCCTGGCCGAGCTGTCGTTTCTGCCTGAAACAAATATTGGCTTTTGACAGAATCGAGAGACTGTTGCTTCAGCCACTGAAATGAAGGTCTAATACACATTACTTTTACAGAGCTCCCCTAGAACATTAAACAACCCTCTTTTCACAGAAAACAGTAAATTGAAATTTCAGATGATCAGCCTGTTGAGCTCTTTTGACGACAACCTCAGATGGAAAGAAAAAATATGGATTGTTAAAAAAAAGAGGCAGTTTTGAAACCTTTTTTCAGACCCTACTCCAGTCAAGGTACTTTTCATTTTAACTACTGCGGTGGGGCTTACAGTGATATCTTGCTGATTGACCACAACCACCAGCGTTAAGTTGTAAATTACACAGAAGTGCAAGGAAGGCTGATAGAAGTAGTGATGCAAAAATGTCTGAGTTAAGTTAAATGCATTAATGAATCCCTTTTTTGCTTCCATCTCTACATTGCTGCATTGGAAAATTTGATCAATAAATGTTATATTTCTGTCTAATATCGCCAGTGCCGGCAGTGTCAGCATTTACTAGTGGAATAACATTCATTTTTTTAATTCTATGGAAAACGAAAGATCAATTTGCTGCACAGACTTAATAGCAAATTATAATTATGTTGCAGGCAGTAAACATAACACAAATAAAATGCCATGTCCTGTTTCAAGCAAATACATTTAGAAACAGTTTGTTAACTCTACGAGCTTTTTGCATCTGCAATACTTATTTAGCATAAAAATTACAGGGCCTGTTGTGCAAATGTGGCTAGGAAGTACAAAAGTTCCTGGTTAAGATAAATCATGAAGTAGATTCCTGAACTTCAGTGGGAAAGTGACTCTACATTGTGAGATACTCTTGCAGCCAGTCTTTCTGGGTTGGCATAAAACAAGAAGAAAACCATAGGTAGTAAAGACTGCTAGAGTAAGACTGATCAACTGATTAGTATAAGTATAATAAATAAAATAAAATGGGAAAACTATGACCCTACCACCACCATGTTTGACCATTGAGCCCATGTTGCTGATAAAATTACACGATTGTCCAAAGACTAGAGATGCTCCCATTGATCAGCCGATTTAAATCAGTTGATTTTCAGTCCTAATTGCTTGATCTTTAATTAGCCAGACTTTAATTTGGCTGATCTTAAATATGTATATTATATGATTTTGTGGATGATGTACAATATGTGCACTGATGGCTTAAAATATGTGCACAAAGTTTCAAACACAGCAGTGGCACTATGATGGAAGATTTTCAATTTGCAGCATATGTGTAAAAGAAGTTACTCACAGAGGATCTTCCATCTGCTAGAGCAAAATAATATATTACACATAATATATTTTCTTGGAAAAGCACAGGCATGTCACCAAATTCTGGCCCTTTTTTGTGGTAGTAAGTTGCTACTGTTACATATTGAAAACATTTATTTTATCCAATTTGAGATCCATTGTTAAAGCGAGCCTCTTAATTTTGCCATCTTGTTTTCCCAGAGCTCAGTTTCAGCCAGTTCTGATTCCAGTGACTGGCATTCGGTGATCAGCCCTAAAAACCCTGAGAGAGGTTCACCATAATGGTTTCAGAGTTGAAACAAACATAATTTACAAACCTAAGACAAATATCCCCATTAGTGCTGGGTGGGTATGACCAATACTTTCAATATCACAGTATTTCCAAAGATTCTGATTTCACAGTATACCACAGTATACCATGGTAGCAAGTGTTAAGTGTATATGAATTAAGTATGTTTACAAATGTTTTAGATTAGGCTATCCTAAAAAATCATTCACATTTAGCTTGATAATATAACCAACATGTCTTATAATGTTATTAATGTATATTCAGCTTAATTGTTCTCCAACTTAAAAAAGTAATAAATACATGTTGGAAGCAATTCATATCTTTAAGTTCTCATCCTTGCATTAGAATATAGACCAGTTAATAGTTTGATGGCATCTCATGTGGTAATGCTGTGTCATATGTTTTACAGCTAGTGCACACTGAATATTGAACTGAAGCTTTACATATAAAAACTATATTTCATATGAAATTGTAATTCCAATATCTGTCTGAAAAATCGCAATTAGATGTTTTCTCCAAATCGTTCAACCCTATTGTACGAGTAATACTATAATGCTGAACAGTTTTATATTGAGAATTCTTGTTACAAGGAAGGGTACACAGTTAACAGGACCATCTCAACACACTTTGCACAGCGATCCATAGCGCTTCTGGCAGCAAACAATGTAATATAATATGCTGCCTGTTAAACAGTTACAGCTGTTGTTTCAGTTACGCTGTGGTAAGGAGGTATATAAAAAATTCGTACCACACAGGGAATTAGGAATTGGAATAGCACTAATCCACACTGAATACTTTGGAATGAGTACTTACTTTGTCAGAGTCAGATGATGGAAATACAGGGGCTAAGCATAATGCTCTCATGGAGGCCTCCATTTGTTCAGCTGTAAAGAAGAAATTTGGGATTTTACCAGGTTCAGAGCTAAACATGTCATGTTAAGGAAGAAATAGAGGTAAACCCATGAATACCACACACAAGCAGTAAATATGTAAGCTATCCCAGACAATGGGACACTGGATTAAATATTAAGTATGTGCACAATGAAGACTGAGGATACAGTTGGGTTTCTGGTTGACAGCCATCAGTCATGTGCATTAGATGTTTTGAGATGTGCGACACTGAGGTCTTCTCAAATTCTTCACTTCTGTCCACCATATATTTGCCATGAGTTTCCTCACTTTCTGAAGGGTGATCTAGCTGAAGGGTCTTGACGGCTGACGACTCTTCTGCCACAGACTTGGTGTACGTGCAGCCTTCACGATCCCCCTGTTGGATGCTGGACTCTAGGGCATTCTCTTGGTGGGCCACACTGAACACTGCTTGTGGCGGGTCTTTTCCAGACTGCTCCTCTGGCAGTTCCAGACTACTTAAGGAAGAGAGATCTGGATCAGATAAAAGGCTTGTCCAGGGACTAGTTTTGTCTGTCAGCGAGCTGATTTCATTTAGTTGTCTGGGTTCAATTATAGTCTCTTCATATTCTTCTTCTTCTTCCTCCTCACTTACACTGGCCCGATCATCTTCCTCGCCATTACTATGGACTTTCTCTACAGTCAAAGAGCCATCATCAAGTCCATCACTCTCCAGAAGAGGAGATGGAGAAGCGGATGTTTCATCTTCAATGCGCTCAGGTGCATCCGAGAGCTGCAGTGTCTGGGTAGTTTCAGATTCTGCTTCGGGGGGAGACTGATTTTCAGTCTGGACTGGATCTCTAGGAATGCTGTGGGATCCCTGTGGACAACTTCCATGTAGATCTAGAGTAAAGGAAATATGGGACTTTAAATACAGAAACAAGATAATGACCCCAATCTCAATTCAGCTGACACTTTGAAAAAATTAAATACATAACTCTCTATATGCATTAAACAGTTTAATAATAAATCACTCCATTGTGCTTATATATAAAAGGGCTTAATGTTTAGCAAGAGCAAACAGTGAATAAAACAGGCACTCAAGCTGTATGACATTTCCAGCGTTGTCTGGTAAATAAATATGTATAACCTTCAGGGCAACCAGCGCATTAGCTAAAGAAACAATGTGTACAATTCATACTTCAAGGCTCATAGAACGCATATGCTTATACAGCTTAATTATTTACTTTTATTCATCTACAGAGCCACAAAATATTTCAATGAAAAAAAGATAATTTTGGTGCCATGCTGGTGAACCTACAATAATCCAAAAGGCTCTTACTGGTTATTAGGCTGTTAACCTTTCCAATGAGTCGGCTTGACTTAAGTAGGAGGTGGTTTGGTTCTCCCTCAAAGTCCCTGCACCTCTGCGTTTGGGGCTGGTCGTCTGGCTCGGACTGGCTCAGCAAAGTGGGCGCGCAAAGCTTGTGGCTGAAGTACCTCTGCATATCATCCAGCTCACTCAGGTTTTTCCTGTGCACCACAACAAAAAACAAATGTCTCATTTAAACAAAGAAGAAAAAAAGCACAAATGACATTCTTTTTCTGCAGGACATACCTGAGTGCTGAGAAGAGATGAGAACTTGAGGGACGACAGTCTTCAGAACCAGCATCATGTGTGACTCCTTCACCTGCTCTGAGGCTTTCATGAAACTTGCGGATGTTGGTGACATGCTCTTTATGGCGATCGTCATAGGCGGACCTAAAGACAGCAAGCAGCCATTGGTTACAAATCCAATTATACTAATTTAAACACAGACAGGTACAGATCAAAAACAACAGTATTTCCAAATCCATAGATAAGATCTATCAAAGGTTTGAAAAATTCTGAGTTATCGCCTGGGTTTGTAGGGGCAGAGACAGCAGCGGCCGTGTGTGTGTGTGTGTGTGTGTGTGTGTGTGTGTGTGTATAGGCATAGGAGTGTAACAAAATTTCATACTACAAAATTTCACGATTCAGCTAAGTTTTGATACTCATCACAGTGTTTAAGCCGCGTTGCACTAAATCACCAACTGTGCCTTTTATTGAATGCTTGTCGAATTTGGATGGGGGATGACATTTACGATGACAGCTCCACTGTCAGACTGTTGCACTACTGTGCAAATAGCTCATGGGAGTTTTACTTATACAAAAATATTCTGAGAGCTGAGTGAAAAATGATTGGTTCAGAGAGATAACCAATCATATTGTATAGGAGGTGGTTCAAGACATTTGCTAGAAATTTCTTAAGTGTATCAAAACGTGAGCTGTGCATCATGAAGTGTATTGAATCCTGAGCTGAGTGCATACATGTTTGTGTCCAAGTAAGGCGAGCGATTAACTACATTTATTCATCAACCTGCCACCTGTACCTGTAAATCACCTGTATGCCAATATTACATGTTGGTTTGTGGACAAGTGAGAGCCAAGAGTAAAAAATATTACTCTTAATTAATACTTTTAATATTGTCCTTGTTGATTGTAACTAGTCCTGCATATATATTGTATATAAAACAGTTAATTTTTTTTGGCATCCATCCTGTATATTGCCCGATAAACCTACATTGACAAATAAAATCCTGGTGTTTGATTTTTAACCAATATCAAACGCAATTTAACATCGCCCTCACGAAAAAAAAAAAAGTCTGTGGCCCTTCCAGAACTACGTTTATACCATTAGGGTATTTGTTACTTACTGTAATGTCACAAACCTTTGGTCACAGCACAAAAGAGAAATAAATAGAATATAAATACAGTAATCCTACTGTATCAGCATTCTAAGACCTACTGCAGATAGCAGACAGACCACCAGCGGAATCCTTATGTAATGTGATTTTTGTGTACTTACCTATGGTAATTGATAAATTATGCACATTAAAACATTACCACCATTGCAGTAATAGAGTACATTGTACATTATTAAACAGTACTTTACAGTACTAAACTCTCTTGAATGAAAGACATTATGATGTTCTACCCTTTATTTTCAAGAAATGGTAGAGAAATGAAAAAAAAATGTGTATCAAGGGACAACTGAGCAATGAAAATCATGCTTTTTCTTCCCATAAAAGACTGTAGGTACAATGAAAAAACAAAGTATTACACATTTTACAATTTTTTCCCAGTCCACAGATAACTGAAACTATGGATATAGAAACCACAGATACAGGAAAGACTACTGTATTTAAATATTTTTAAAAATATTTATATTGCTTTTTCAGACAGGCACAATAAAACATATACCTATCGCTGGGGGAAGATTATGCAAATTGTCATATAAATAGAAATTGATAAATGAGTAAGTATAAATGTGCAATAAATGAGTAAGTATAGTATCAGACCTACATATCACAACAAGGACTTAAGTAATACAGTTTGCACCAGAAGCTCTAAAAAACACAGCCCCCTCTAGCATTGAATGCTTCTGTAGGAGAATTCTTACCTTCCAGAGAATATTTCCTCTAGCTCCTCTGCGGATGTACTGATCCTCTGCTCAGGGTAACGGCTGATGTGTGTGGGGAAGGCGCTGTAAATGGCTGAGGTACAGTATAATGGCGAGACCTGCCACAGAAAAATAGGCTGGGTATGTTAGTATGCGATACTACACCAAGTTCTTGCACGCCCCTCTAAAACATGCAAAAACATGTTCCTTTCACTGCTCTGCTTGGACACTCACAGCAGAGTCTTTCAGAGGATCCTCTTTGGCCAACTGCCTCTGACCCCGAAGATCCTGAACATTCTCCAGGGGTGAGATGGATACCTTCAGCTGTCCCTGACACTGGCCACTGAAGTCTGTGATGTTGTACCATCCACACACGGACTGGAAGCCCGCCAGGAGAGGTGAGAGGTCTACGGAAGCGAAGCCAATCACCCTCTCCAGATCTGCAGAAAGACAGGATGATGAGGCTCAGTAGGAAGCTCAGTGTGAAGCACCAGAGGGAGCACAATGCTGCTGAATTACCTCCTTTGTGCCAAATTTTGAAAACCAGTGTCTGTTGTGGGTCCAGCAAAATCTGCTTTAGGAGTCTGCAGTAAGAAGAGGACAAAAAACTGAAAAACCTGATTCTGGAGACAGACTGAAATTAAGTGCAATGTACTTGTGATAAATCAGAAATCTCACAACACAACACAATTGTAGATACTTTAAAACAGTGGTACTGATCCTCCCCCGCCCACACACACAACTGTATTGCAGACATTCATTCTCAGATTTTTTGTTTCTACTCATTTTAGGTTTTGCGTTGCCATAACTACCAGCAGGTAAGAATTTCTCTATGGTTCATCCAAGTATTTCAACATTAACTGAGCATCTATCCCACCATAAACTTATGTTACATTAGTAGTCATACCGGTTTGATGTATTCAATACATGCTGTATTTCAGATTTACACATTTTAATTATTTTAATCCGTCAGCATCACATAATGTCCACAAGTATATGTTATAACATTGTTTTGAATATTTCTGAATGTTGCAATTTCAAAATACAGCCAGTCCCCTGGTTAGGAACGGTTAACTTACGGACAACTCCTACTTACGGATGGCCATAAAGCCAATTATATAAAAAATCTGACTTAAAAAATAAACACAATGTTTCATAATAATGAATGCACACACTATATTGTGATTTCAATAAAACACTGTGCAGCTTGGGTACAATACAGACCCATATGTAGTTACTTTTATTATTACTGTATTTACTATATGATTATTATTATATTATTATTATTACTTTAAGATATTTTGGATGTATTTGGATGTGTGTCTTAATTGACTTATATGGACAGAAATGCAAAACATTTTTATTTAGTAATAGCAAACAAAACTTAGCAAGCACTGCAATTTTAATTCCTCCTTTTGGAGGTCATGTAGTATGTTTCACAAAATCAGTTTAAGGTTTACCTCTGCTGTTTAGCATGAGCTCCACATGCACACTCAGTGACAATCATAAATAGCACATTATTATGACTTTTTTTTTAACTTTGTTTATTGTTTTTGAATTAATAATTTTTTCAAAACGCTGGATGTAGTATTGTATTTCAGAGGAATGCTATTTACATAACCAATTGACAATGACCGCCCCAAATGTGTACCCCAGCAGGCTTGATACTTTGGGTACTGTAACTTTTGGTAGTGGTACTGGAAAAGAGAGAGTACCAAAATTACGGTACATTGTGCAATGGAAAAGCACCCTAATACTCTGCCAAAACAAACTTAAATAAGCAAATGAATAAATGTAATGATAAATGTATCTGTGGTTCAAATCCATAATAAAACTCTGCTGAGAAGATTTAAGATATTTAGATAACAAGACATAAATGATTCACACACTGATATACTGCCTTTATTAGCAGAGTCGACTAAAATGAACTAATCCATTTACGCAGGCATGCGGTACGACATCAGAGGGGTGTAACTCAGCTGCGAGGTCTGGACGATGCCGACCTGCACTCCTGCCGGTGGTCCCACACAGGACAGTCACTGCTCTCCACAACAGGCGTGGTAACGATGCCTGTGGCATCGCCGGTGGAATAGGATACACAGCAACTGGGAGTCACACCAGTGTGGTCCTCTAGGGGGCAGCCTGGAAGAGATGATTGGGGAAATGGCTGATCAAATAAAAGCAAAGGCTTACACACATAGCAGGACTGGTGTAGCGCGACCTGTTTCGGTGAGATGCTAGAAAGATACCGTTCAGTAATATACCTTTAAGACTTAGATGCATGGCTCTCTCCACAGTGATGCTTGCAGGGAAGGTGTTCACAGTGTCTATCAAGGCCTCAGGAGGATCTTCAGCGGTCACTTCAGGCTTCTCCTGGTGTGTAGGCGTGTGCGGGGTGGCTGCTAAATTATGGTGCTCTTCTTCTTCACTCCCTTGGCCTTGGTTACTGCTTTCATCGCCACTTTCCACCACAGAGTCTGGCTCCTGAGGGTGTGAGGCGCCCCAGCCAGAGGACATCGTGCTGACGTGTACCCTGAGTGCAGCGCCTGACAGGTTGCTGGACGAACGTCTGAAAAGGGGGTAAACGCCTGCAATGCACATACATGCACCGTAAGAATTATTGTGTCCTCCAATTATAACTAAACAACACAATGGAAAAAGATCAGTTTGCGCTAAGGTTTGTTAAAATTTCCTTTTCCATCCTCTCATAAATCACCTCTCAGGAGGATTACACCGCTGCAGTAGTCTCTAGCAACCCAGAAGAACAAACACAAATGGTAGCACCACCACAGCATCCATGCTGATATGAAGAGTGATCATGGCACAGGAAGTTAGCAGTGCAGGCTCACACCTGCAGCTTCAAGGCTGGCCACCTGCTCTTTGTACGAGTACAGAACCCAGCCATTCTACCTGCCCTCACCCCAGGAACTCCCACAAAAATGTGGTTAGGTGAGCTGTTCACTCTAAATTGCCCATTATGTCTAATTATGGGTGTACTATTGGTATTGCCTTGTGACAGGCTGGCATCTCCTCTAATGTCCCTGTGTTTCCTGGAACAGGCTCCAAATTTGGCACAACCATCTATGGACCAAGGGGTTAATAATGGATGCATTTTAGATTGATATTGTAAATACATAATTAATACTGTTATTGACCAGATATCTACATGAGAAACTGAATAGGAGAGAATATGCACAAAGTAACTCCAAGTACAAAATCCAACCCAAATAAATAATGCCCAACCAGAGGTAAAATAAACATGCCTTTAAACACAGATTGTGCATTATTTAATGCAAATATAAAAATACAGTGATGGCTGGCTTAGTGTCCACCAAGCTATCCACTACAGAGACAAACACCATCAAGCAAGTGAAGGACAGTATGTACAAATTTTACGTCCTCAGTTGTGTGTTTCAGGGAGATGGGCCTATGGGTAATGGTACCAGGAGCCTCATTTATGAAAGTTTCCATAAATTTCATTGTGGAAAAAAAACATATGAACAAAAACAATGTGACTTATCAAACCTAACGTAAGCACATTTCCCCGCAGAAATGTCAGACAGATTTTGTAAATGTTCATACATGAATGAGCCTGAGATCCTGCCCAGTTGTCACCCACAAATAACCATGCATGGTCAAAGCAAATGAACTGCATGCTCATATATTATTCAAATCAAGCCTTTCGTGTTGCAAAGTTCAAAGTTAGCAACAAATTTATTTTTTTTTTGCAAAAAAACAAGATCGGGAATTGTGAAGAGTGCAAGGTAGAGACACGACAAAATGTTTTATTTGGGGGCCTAAGCACATTTGTAAATGGACTTACATTTTCTAACCACAGCTATCAATCCTTTAAAAAAAAAAAAAAACCCCAACCTACATGCCTAAGTGATAGGCAGCTATAGACGTTTTCTAGACGTTTCTTAGACTGTGTGGAAAACAATTGATCAGAGGACCGGCTTTAATTATGGCTTAAAACATAACTCAAAACTGGACTCACTATATGTTACTTATTGTATTCTTATATTATATTATATCTTTTTTTTCCTCCTTAACTTTTCCTTAACTTGTATGGTCATTACTGAGGCCGTTTTAAAAGGATCCAAACGTCGTACAGTGACAATAAAGATCTCATCACATCACAGCCTGCACCCCTCAGCACCTAATTTATGTCACTCACCCTGTGCGCAGGACATATTGGAACTGACCTTAGCAATTAAGAAATGCTACTCACCTGTAATGGTTTGATTTTTCTGCCCACTGCTGGCCAGTGGAGAAAGATCCACATAGGCTGAGCCAATCAGCCGGTCTGTGCCATGGGGGCGGGGCTTCTTCTCCTTGCTAAATGCCACCCACACCTGCAGCTCCAGCCGCTCTTCCTGCAGGTACCAGTGCAAAGCAGGGGTGACCCTGAGCTCCACTGGCCTGCCACTCCCAAATGCTGCAGTGGCCACAGTGCTCCCCCCGGGCTCCTCCTCCAGAGAGGGATGCTGCAGTGAGGAGCAGACAGCTTCGCCTTCGTACAGTTTGTGACGGACGTAGCAGTAAGTAGACCTCTTGGGGCTCTGGTCACCAGGCAGCTGAAGGCAGTGAAGGGGCAGCCATAACTTGGGCACGGAAACTGCCACAGACAAAATTGGTGCCCTTTCCGTCCACACCTCGCCCTCTCTAAGGTCATCTTCATCGTCATCTTCCTGCACCCCCCCCTTATCCAGCTCCCAGCCCAGACCACGGGCAGCCTTGATTACCCGCTCTCTGTCGGAATGATGTGCAAAGTTTATAGAGATCTCCAGCCCCCCGACTGCACTGCGGTGGGCCTGCAGTTTCTCTGAATCCTGGGGCAGGGAGAGACTGAACCAGCCACAAATTCCTGGAACACAGTAAACGAATGAGTCAAAAAGTATGACAAGTATACATTTAGTGGGAGGCAGTAGAGATTTAATGGGACTGGAAGCTGTGTGATTCATAGCAATAATGCTACTAAACTGCTGCACACAACCTTCTAAAACATTACATGGTTCTGATGAGTCACCTATAGCAGGCCAGGGAGTCAGAGCTGTGCCTATGATGTCATGCCTATGCTGGTTGTCATGTTCCCGAAAGCTCTTGCATCCTATCGTCAGCTCTTTCAGCTGTAAAGAAGCTCGGCTCTGTCATATCATATCATTTAGTGTAGGATGTGAGGTTTCCTCCTGCCCATTCAGACTCTTTCAAAGATGACGGGGAATTCAACAGAAACATCGGTTTAATCACGTGTGCCGGAAACGAGTCATCATACCTGTCCTTTTGCGTACCAGATCCGCCAAATGGACTGTCAAAATTCCCAGTACAGTGTCCCTGGCAGCTGGGCCTTCTAGCACTAAGAAACGAACACATAATCAATCAATACCAGACAAGAGGTGCAACAAGTCCATCACGATACGCATTCCCCTATTTTATTACTTACTCCTGCGACTATGCCGATGGCGCAGGGTAAAGACAGCAGTCGCCCCATCCAGCAGCTCAGCTAGACTGCAAGTGCACCCATGTGGCCTGTGGACCACTAAGTTGCACGGGAACTCGGAGTGATGCTCAAATTCAGGGCAGAACGACTGAGCCACCACACGCGTGCTCCGCCTCTCTCTCTCAGGCAGGAAGGAGATGTCCATGGTGACGTACGAGTTCACACCTGTGCCAGCATAATACTGGAAAGTGTCATCCATCTTTGCAACGGCCCTAATGGGACAGGAAGCAGGAGACATAGTTGAACCCTTATCTGCTGCAAAATTAATATAATGACAATAATTATGCATTTTATTTTAAAGGCGCCTTTTTCACACCCAAGGACACGTACGATTAAGCACAGAACCATAAAACACAGAGAACATAGAATAAAACGAGTTTCATAAAAATGATTGTAATAAAAATAATTAAATAGAAAATTTCAGAGCACTAATTTGAAAAGGCTTTTAGGGCAGATTTAAAAAGTGAAAGTGAGTTGATGTTTCTGATATGTGGTGGGAGTGAGTTACAGAGCTGTGGAGCAGAGCGACAGAAGGCCCTGTACCCCACGCCGGTAAGACGGGCAGAGGGAACAGCCAAGCGAACGGAAGACGACGATCTGAGGGTGCGGGAGGAGGTAGCAACGTGAAGGAGATCGTGCAGGGACGGAGATGCCGGGGTGTGGATGGCCTTGAACGTTAGCAGAAGGGTTTTGAGTTCAATAGGAAACTTGAGCGGGAGCCAGTGAAGCTGCAGCAAGGGGGGTGTGGCGCTGTGGAGGGATGGTCTCTTGGTAATTATCCGAGCGGCCGAGTTATGAACGAGATGTAATTTGTGAAGGGTTTTTTGGGGAAGACCTAGGAGGAGGGGATCCAAGTGAGAGGTAAGGAGACCATGAACGAGAAAAACAGCAGCCTGGGGGGTGAGGGTGGGGCAAAGATGGCTGATATTACGGAGATGGAAATATGCAGAGCAGGTGAGATTATTAACATGGGACTGAAAGGAGAGGGTGCTACTGAAGATGATAGCCAGACCCAACCTGGGGAGGTGGGGAAACGGAGCAGTTATCAATGTCAAGGGAAAAACTGTTGATTTTGGATAATGTTTTAGTGCCAATGAGGAGTCTCAGTTTTATCATTGTTTAGTTTAAGAAAATTTGAAGAGTCAAGATTTTATTTGAGGGAGAAAGACTGGAAGTGGGCTTGCAGGTGAGGTATAACTGGGTGTCACGTGCGTGAGAGTGAACGTAAATACTGCCGAGTGGAAGCCTGTGCAGAGACTCACTGTGCTGCTGCCTGCAGTCCTGCCGCTCGGAGAACCTGAACCGCCAGCATCACCACCCGGGGGGCCACAGCCCCCCCTTTGGCTCCCATTGGTCGATGCATGTAATGCACACATATATCCATCAGCCCTGGAAGAGATGTTATGTTACCTGAAGGCTGAGGGCCAGCATGGGCCATAGGTAATGCCAGGCGTGTGTTACCTGAAGGCTGAGGGCCAGCTTGGGCCATAGGTAATGCCAGGCGTGTGTTACCTGAAGGCTGAGGGCCAGCATGGGCCATAGGTAATGCCAGGCGTGTGTTACCTGAAGGGTGATGGCCAGCATGGGCCATAGGTAATGCCAGGCGTGTGTTACCTGAAGGCTGAAGGCCAGCATGGGCCATAGGTAATGCCAGGCGTGTGTTACCTGAAGGCTGAGGCTGATGGCCAGCGAGGTTCTCAGTCCGTGGAAGGAGAGGGAGGGAGAAGACCTGGGTGTCCGACTGCTCTTCTCTCTGCATGGTCACCATGGCGCACAGTTTGGCCAGAGGCAGCAAGCATTTAGCCACCAGCTGCTCCCTGACATTTGGGTAGTAATATCTGCCAAAGATATTGTACCATTTAAATGCCTGAATGCTTCACAGTTTAGCTTGAAATAGAAATTGTTTTTGTGGTTTTGTAGTTAAGTTCTGTGGAGCCTGGAACTCAGAATTAATGAACGAAGAGTTTCCAGTGAAACCAGGATCATCTCTATTCTGGTCTGCAGTAAAGTCTTTTTTCTGACAACCTCACTGCAGACTCATTATGGATGATTATGGTGTCATTTAATGTATTTGAAAACCTTTTAAGCCAGTTATAAAATCTATAAATTCTATAAAATGTTCACCTGTAAAAATCAAATTTGTGGTATGTAGTAGGGGTGGGCGATATGGCCAAAATATCATATCACAATAATTTTGGTAATAATCAGGATCTATGATTTTAGACAGTATGTAGTGATGTTAACTGATCGGTTTTTGAAAGTTAAGTTTTTAGTTCGAGATATAGTCACTAAGTTGAGATCCACTGAGATGGATAATTGCAAAGTGAGATATACAGACAGCTCTGAGATGTTATGCAAGCTTCAATTGGTTTGTTTCACATTGGTCTGTTTTTGTTGCAGTACTGGTGCAGCTTGTGAACACACAGCTATCACATAATAGACACTTGCCAGACCGTTCTGTCATTATGATAACAGTGTTAATAATTCACTTGTAACTGGGCATTCTTTAGAAAGTCAGCTTAGCTGCACTTATGCCTAGTCAACTCCTAGACAGTACATATGACAGTACAGAATTGTCTGCTAACGTAAATGTAGTGTGATATCACGATTCATGAGATACCTCTCAAATGAGAATCGTGGATGAAATTATAATTCATACAATAAAATATCGCCATATCACCCACCAGTAGTAGCTGGTGTAGATGAGGGATTACATGCTAAATGATTTTATGAAGCCACAAAAAACACTTTCCTGTCTGCCTTTTTTGGTGACCAGCTGATCTCAGAACCAGAGGTCTTATATACTGCTGTCACGCTAAGCTGTTAGAAACTGACATTTGTTTATCGTCGGTAAGCTCTTGGCGCAACCATGCTGAGAAACGGGCCGTAAAAACAAACCGAATTTCAGTAAATTCTCCTTCAAGGCAACACACATAAGACTGCACTGTAATTTTTGCTACCCTCTGGTGGTCAAGAATAGAATGACAACCTTACCTGCACCACACTTCAAATTGCATCCCCCCTCTAGCTTCCGGGCCCTGGCTGCAGAACGAGCCCAGCAGCAGCCTCTGAACTGGGATGGCTGACGGGGCTACCAGCACGTGGCTCTCGGTGTGATCGAACACAGGATCGGGAATGCAGAGCGTGGTGGCGGTTCGGAACATCCTCAGACACATTCCTGCGACAGGGACCAAAAAGAGACTCACTGAATCACTGACCATTTAGCCACACAGACAAGCCCTTAGTAGAATCATGAACCATACCACTCTCAGGAAAACTCAGATCCGTGTCCCAAACGGCGTCCTCTCTCTGAGCAGGAAAGCAGTACTGCACGTAACAGTCGGCCTCTCCCCACACAGTGGCCTGCAGAGGCATCAGCCCCTTCACTTGCTGCACACTGACCTCAAACACGTGCTCCATCATATCCTGTGAATGACTCACTTTTACCTGCAGGGACAGGTGTTATCGCGGCGTTATGGCCACCTCTGCCTCCATTTGCATTATAGCATCACTATTGCACAGTACACAATTGCAAAATGCTTGTACACACATTTGCATCTGTTTTAAAAATGAGCAGAAACTTATCAAGCTAAAAACCTTTGATTCTGGCTGTGGAGTTGGATCCAGTAGGTGGGGAGGCCTTATGGGGTGGGATACTGAGCAGAGCTCAGTATCCTTTATTCGCTGCAATGTGGCTATTTGCTCTGCCAGTCCCATTGCCAGAAGGACCCGCAGGTGACCATGGCAACTGCCCGAGGAAATATCCAGCACAGGCATGTAACTGTCTACCCCCACTACGGGGTACTGTGCCTGTAGGAGGAGTTGGGAGATCTTTGGGTCTCTGGGGAGGAGGACAGGTCAAAACATGAGCATATAAAAATATAATTTGATATAAAAGAAGAGGTAAAATGTGTTATTTCAACATCAAGCTCAAAACAGAACCATTCATCAGAGATACCAATAACAAATCAACAAGTGTTTTAAATACAAGAGTAAACAAGAAAACCCATCGTTTTTATTTTTACATAAACATTTACTGGTTAATCAGCCATACGCTAACAGCTGTTCCATTCCTACCTGAAAGACATATAGAACTGATGCAGAGGCAGTTTGACCAATCCAAGGGGCCGATCCTGCTCTGAGCCGCCTCTTTTCTGCCATACCTCAATCACCATCATGTTGTTTTTCAATCTCTCCAGCAGCTTGGAGGTCAGACAAACGGGGGCCACCTGAAATGCATACAGGATGCAAAAAATTATGCTCCAATCTTACCACCCACTAGTCTTGTGTTTATGGCAGCATAAGAATGCCTCCAGTTTAACCTATGGCTTACAGCAGCCCCGGGGAAGGCCGGGCCTAAGGAGCTAGTTTTACAGGCCATTCATTCAATTTCATGTAATTATTTTTGCCCACAAATCTTTCTTTAAAATTAATAATAAAACTGAAACATTAAAAATACACAAGTTCTACTGAATTTTGAAAATGTTTTTTTTAAAAAAGGAAAAGGAAAATCTTGCAAGCCTAATATCGTGGGTATCATGGGACATGAAATAAAATGCCCCCTGCTGAAATTGTGAAGCTTGGATTTAGCCCCCCCCCCCCCAGCAAATAATTGCCTGGACCTGGCTTTACAACTAGGACGGTCACTATCAATTATGTCAATAACTGAGTAATCTACCAATAAATCTGTTGATTCATCAAGTAATTACAATATAATATAATATGCATTACAACTGGTATAAAGTCAGTCACAGAACCAATAAATTTACACCCTCCAATGTACTTAAGTAAATCACTTAAACTGAAAGTGCCGTCCGGTGTGTCGTGGCGCTGAAACATGAATTGTTTCAGTGCGCAGAAGGTATCGCCAGGGTGCTCATGTCTTCTGCGCACTGTTACAATTGGTGTGTGGAGGTGGGTAGAAGAAAACAGTTCCTCGATTAAATCTGCTTTCGCAGTAGTAATTGCATCATTGGAGTAGTAATATATTGATTGATAATGCCTTTCATCATTAGTTAGGTAGGTAGATAAGTTTAAATAGACAATCATGTGGGGGTCTGGAATGAATTAAATTCATTTACATCATTTCTTATAGGGGAATTTGACTTGGAACTCAACCAAATCGCAACTCAACCAGCCTTCTGAAAGGAATTAAGTTGGTGTTCCAAGGTACCACTGTATACTGTAAACAATTACTCGATGAATCGTCATATTACTTGATTACTGATATAATCGATAGTGACAGCCATAGACACAGAATTAATAATACTATATAATATCCATAAGCAAGCAACTAAGAAACAAATTAAATGAACCATTTGAGATGCTGCACCCTAAAACGTGCAACGTGTGCAGGTGGTGGTGTTGCTCCATACTTGTGCGTGTAGTTTATGCCAGTCGTGTGGATGAAAAGTTTTGTCCACCAGGGGGCAGTGCGAGAAAACCATCATGGTTGACTCCATTTCCGGTCTTAACTTGTTCATACGAGGCTGAGAAAGGTCCAGCTGCAGACACCTGTAGAGTGGAGCTCCACCGGAAATACGTGACCTCAACTGTGTTACGGTGAATAAACCCTAACCTTAACCCCAACTATAAACCTAACCGGAGTTCAACTTCACGACCTTAAAGATCACGTCTTTCCTGTGGAGGTGACGTATTTTGGGTGGCGCTCCACTCTACAGGAGACCCTCTTGACGAGGCTACGGAATGAAATGTTTTACACTAGCTGCCTCCATATGAAATTGTTGATCTTGTAATACTGTAATACTTCTGCAGCATTCTTTATATTCTAACCACTGCTCCACTTTATATTGTTATTTTGCTCTGTCACATATCACTTCACTACTTCAGGCTGAATGTTGCAGTATATGTTGTTAGATATGTTGCAGCAGTTATATCATACTTAATATTATGGCTGCAAAATATTTTTTAATAAAAATATTGCAATATTTATAAAGCAAAAAAAGTTTAGATCAATTTCTCACAAACACGTGTGATTTAAACAGGTAGAATAAAAATGTTTATGATTGGTCAAAGTGTACTTCAGATCTCGTGCAAAATGGTACAGTAAAGTTAACTAATTTTAAACATATGCTAGATAATCTTGAACAGTCATTAAAATTGCAAAGCCTGCCAAGTTTTTCTTCCCTATAACAAACTAGTGAAATGTAAACCTCCTGCTTCCAGCAAATTTTATCACAAAGATTTCTACATACCAGAACTGCATTGGAAATGACGTAATTTATGAAAAGACCTAATATTGCTGCAAAATGTTTGCACAATATGAAGGTATGCAAAAGCCTGATCTCAAAACAGATGTGAGAATTGCATGTGCAAAACCTTCGATGTCAAAATTAATAGGGGCTTTCACACTGCCAGAACCTTTCTCCAGAACCAGGCACTTTTGTCATATTCACACCGCAGTAACTTGGCCTGATTGTAGAGCCTTGGAAGCAGATCCATAACCCTTTTTCAGTAGCTATACTCCAGACTAGGTACTTGGTATTCAAAGAACTGGGGAGTTAACCGTGCCAGCGTGCCGATTGGGTGACCTCAAGCACAGGCACTAACTTGGAAGTTACGTGGAAGTGCAGAAAAAGATGTGGCAGAGCAAACATTGAGCAAATGGAATAATTTTTGTACCCAAATTACATTGAATGTATCAATTAATACATTTTTCTGCATTGGAGAATTTGATCACTAATGAATATATGCTTTTGTCTAGTATCAGTGAAACTTTCCAGCGCTTATTAGCAGGATAATGTTACATTGCTTTTTTTTCCACTCTGTGGAAAAGATTTATCTGCTGGCCAGATTTAATAGGAACCATGAACGTGTCATGGGTCATATGAGTAAAATATAAATAAAGAGGTTGTGTCCCATTTTGATCATGATCAATCCCCGGAATAACTGATAACTAAAAAAACCGACATTTTCCATTGTTTTGGCGTAAATAAACACACACACACACAAACCGGATGATACTTTAATACTAACCATACCATATATAAACACATAGTCCCTTGAGAAAAGCTTACCATACTGTCCCCAAGATTTATGATGGTACTGCCTTTCACGTATGCATGGAGGTAATTTCTGGCATATGTGCACAAACGCATGGAATCAATGCAGGAAACACATGACAGCCATGATGCGAACACGGACACATTGTGAGAACAGGGTGTAAAATTACCATTTCTTCCAAAACAAAGCGCCAGCCACTAGTTACCTGAATAAAGTTGAATGTTGGATGGGTCTGGCCCCAGCTCACCGCTGACCTCGTGGCCTCTTCAGATGCAAAAAGCTTACAGTTGAGGTAGACATTGGGGAGCCTCCCAGAGCCACAGCTGAGATCCTTTCCATCCAGCACCATGAGCAGGATATGCAGCAGGAGGCCAGGGCCATCCTCAGAGCTCTGCTGAGCTTGGCTGTGCAGCTGGCCGACGGGTGGGCTGTCTGAGGGTGGACAGTGAGCTTCTCTTTGGGTCCCCAACACCGGGGTTATCTTCATTCCCCCTTGAACACTGGAAGCCACAGGTTGACTATTTTGGCCCAAAGCAGCATGCTGTAGCTGCGTCTCTGATTGCCCTTTGGGCAACAGAGCCGACTTTCTATCAGGGCTGCTAAGGGGCTGTAAAGGTTCTCTGGATGGCCTTTGTTTAGATACTTCTAGTTCAAGCGATACCTTCAAAAGAGAGAAAAATACCTCATTAAGGTTGTCTCACCAAAGAGAGAAAACACCAGAGCATTTTTTTATACATTTTGTATGATTTGGTTTTTCAGACAGCAAACTTTATTTTTGGCTGTTGGCCATCTGTGAACTGTAATCATTCTGATATTACAAAGGGACTCCTCCCTCATACCTTGAGAGGCCCCAGGTCTGGCTCTGCCGGTCTTCCACCTTCTCCATCCTCCAGTCCTAGTACAGGCAGGGCTGTGGCTTTGCTCGGCTGGACGCCCGACAGGAGCACAGAGCGCAGCGGCAGGAAAGCTTTGCCCACGGACTGCGGCTATATTCATGCAAAATGGAATGACGGAGACAGTGGCTCAGAATGGAGATCCACTGATCAGAAATGAGTAGACAACGGCTCCCACTCTCCTCTCGCGATGTCTGAGCCTCACTTAATGAGTGTGTGATGTGTGTTAGTTCCTGAAGGGTGGATAGTGATACATGTGCCATTCATTAATTTTATAAAAAATTAACTAGCTTTTTAAAATGGAGAACTTTTGGAGCACACCTGAACTGTAATAGCTTAATTTAATTTAAAATTCCTAAAATTAAACTTTAAACATATTCATAATGCTACATATAGCAGTGTTCTGGTATTTGGCCCGGATATTCAGAAAATTTTCAAAACATCAAACATCAGACAGACACAGAGATAGATATACATTGCAATATTTGGAATATGTTATTGATATTGCAATATACATTTTTAAAAAGAAGCCGAAATTTACCCCCAAAAAATAAAGCTATATAGCCCTACCCACCAACCACTATATTTTGTTATAAACATCTAAATTTTGCCCCATGGAGTTTTTATTGCCTTAGGGCCTCTAATGTCCCTAGAATCGCCTCTGATTCCCATGGGTATAAAAACATCTACACACTACCAAAATGGCAGGTGTTGTGTGACAAAAAAATGAAACAAAGACAAATCATGGCAGAACTTATTCCACCTTTACTGCCAAACTGCAACATATACAAATACGCTGAAAAAAATAAACTGTTTAATGAAAAACATAGGATTGCATTACTGTGCAGTCCCCTGACCGAAACTTAGTTGATGTACCTCTTACAGCACTCATTTTTTTGGGTGTCTATCAGTTTAGCACATCTGGACTTGGCAATTCTTGCACCCTCTTCCTTGCAACAAAGTTTCAAGATCTGTCAAATTGCGAGAGCATCTCCTGTGCACAGCTCACTTCAGGTCACTCCACAGATTTTCAATTGGATTAAGGTCTAGGCTCCAGAACGTTGATACTCTTTTGGTGAAGCCACTGTTTAGTTGATTTAGATGTATGCTGTGGGTCAATGTCATGCTGAAAGGTGAAATTCCTCTTCAGCTTCCTAGAAGATGCTTGAAGGTTTTATGCCAAAACAGACTGACAATTGGAGCTATACATGATTACATCCATCTTGATTAAAGCCCCAATTTCAGCGGTGTTATTTTTATGCCAAACAAAACTTTTGGAATTATGGGCAAATAGTTCAACCTTGATCTCATCAGACCACAATACATTTTTACACATGGTTGTGGGACACTGGATGTACTATTTTTCAAGTTTAGTCGGGTTTGGGCTGTTTTTTTATGAGTAAAGGCTTTTGTATTGCTACCCAACAACATACCCCAAAATCTATATAGACAACTGAAGAATACAGGATATTTTTGTAATATATAGGGAACAAAAAGTGCTTGCTAGGATATGCTGCAGCTCCTTTAATTGTTGGCCTCTTGCTGGCCTGGCTGACCATTTTCCTCCTTGTCTTCTCATCAATCTTGGAAGGACATTATGAAATTGGGTAGTGTCACTGTTGAGCCAATATTTTCTCCACTTGTTGATTACCATCTTCTCTTGGTTTCATGGAATGGTTTCTGTACTCCTCTCCTAATTGATACCTTTCAATGATGAGATTCCCTTCATTGAATTTATCTCAGTTCATTTAGGCCAGGGCTGGTATGTACGCAGGTTTTTGGGACAACTTTTAGGTCAGCTGTTCAAACCCAGGTGTGAGGACGGACTCTTCAGCCAATCAGTTTTATAAGTAGTAATTTAAGGTAGGTCACGTGACGCTCTTCGGTAATGGCTGCCTAGCACAAATTCAGCGCTCATCCTTTTATTCCTCCTGATGGCTGCTAATCAGCTCAGACCTCGCCCAGCTCTTTGCAGCCCAGCGAAGAAAGTGTCCCGCTCTCATGGTGGCGTTACTGAGGAGGCCCTTTCCACTCTCCTGGCTCCCGTTCTCACGGGAATGAAGAACAGATAGTGCAGCTAGTGTAAAACAGAAGTCGCTTCTGTGAAGGCTGTGACCGATCAGCACCCCAGGGAGCTGGCTGATTTTAATAAGGGGCTGCTTTCCCTGGATGATAAAATCACGGTGATTGAGGTGACAACTGTGGTCCTAAATCTTAAGCTAGGGTGCGAAGGGGGCGATATGCGGTCTTTTCTCGACAAGCCCTGGCCGGCTATTTCCCCCCATCTAGCTCACTTAGAGAGTGCTCGTCCTGATGTGGTTGATCAGCATCACAAGACCCTCATTTTAAACACTAGGGCAGAGCTAAATATCCTTCCGTCATGCCATGCCGAGTTTATGGTTCATCGCGCTAGGACATGAAATTATGTCCCGGGTGCTAGGCCCAGTAAGTTGTTGGTTCTTGGGTTCCGGCAATGTGACTCTTTCTCCACAATTTCTTCTCTTAGAACCAAGGATGGGGCTCTCACCACTGACCCACAGCAGCTTTTTTCAGTTTTACTCAGATTTATTCTCCCCTCTTTCTTGTCTCTCAGGGCCAGAAGCCTCTATGCTCGAGGCTCCCCTTTCAACGACAGAACTTAGAGGCTCTGGACTCCATGAGCCCTGGGAAGTCTCCAGGGCCTGATGGCCTCCCTCCTGACCCCCTGTCTGCCTTCTGGAAGCAGCTCTCTACTCCGCTCTTCCACATGCTGAATTTCTGCTATTTCTGCCTCCCATCTCCATCCTTCTCTTAATCAGCAGTCCTTGATATCTTTGTTGCTCAAACAAGGTAAGGATCCCACAGATTGCTCCAGCTATTGCCCGTTGTCCCTGATGAATTCAGACATCAAACTGCTTGCCAAGGTGCTCAATTTCCAAATTGATTCAACCAGACCAAACTGGCTTTATTAAATCCTGTAATGCAGCTGACAACATCTGTCACCTGCTCCATGTACCTCATGCTGCTCCTTTCTTTCCCTTCCCTGCTGCCCTACCCTCTTTAGATGCAGAGAAGGCTTTTGATAGGATGAATTGGTCATTTTTGTGGAGGGTCCTGCATAGAATGGACTTTGGCCCTAATTTTAGCAACCTGGTCCAGACCCTTTACTCCTCCCCCTCTTCTGTCCTTCTGACCAATGCCAACATTTCTCCTCCTTTTCGGCTGTCCGCTCTACCCTCTACTCTTATATCTGTCGTTGGAGCCTCTGGCTGCTGCCCTCTGCCACTCAGACCTTATTTCCCCCATCCTAGTGAAATGTGTCCCTCAGTCAGTTTCTTTATACGCTGATGATCTGCTCCTTTACTTCGGCAACGCTCCTGTGGATCTCCCTCATGTCCTTAACCTGTTTCAAACATATGAATCCCTGTCTGGCTATAGGATTAAGTGGGCAAAAATCCTCTCTCCTTCCATTGCATCCTGACTGTCACTCCTCCTCACTTCCTCTTTCTATTCTTCAGGCAGGGTCTTTCAGATACCTAGGGTTGGACTTCAATCCATTCCCAAAATGGCATCCCAGCGTTCCGTTGCTCCACAATCCTGTCCTGAACATTGGAGGTTGCTCCATCTTTTCCTCGCCGTGGTCTCAGTCGGGTATCTCCACCCTGGGTGTCATTTTTAATAGCATGGGTCTCAAATCATTCCAGTCTCTTAAGGTCACATTTAATCTTCCCTCTTCCTCATATTTTTTCTACCTCCAGCTGAGGTCCATGCTTAAGGCCTGTAATATCTCTTTTTCTTCGCCGTATCCGCTGTGCTGATTTGCTCTGTCCTTTCCCCCATTTCTAAGCTTGTGTCCAATCTCTATTCCCTCCTCCGCTAATCCTCTCATAAACCTGTCTGCCAGGAGGAGCTCTCTCCCATCCCCATCCTATCTTGGAGTGTTATTTTTCATAATATTAAAAACTGTTCTAAAAATCCCAATAACCAGCAAACACAATTTAAGTTTGTTCACAGATTATATCCCACTCCCCGGAACCGGCACCTCATGATCTTAGAGCCTGATCCCTTATGTCACCTCTGTCTCCTTCAGGTCCCTGGTACCTTTATCCATATCTTCTGGGACTGTCCTCCAGCAGCTGCTCTTTGGGATTATGTGGCCAGATCTCTCTCTTCAATCCTTTCCTCTTCTATCCCCCTGTCCCGTGGTCCTTCTTCCCCTGGACTTCCCTTCTCTCTCTCACTTCCAGCAGACGTTCCAGATATCTGCCTCCTTAGCGGCCAAGTTGTTATTCGCCTCTCGTTGGAAGTCTCCTGATCGTTCCCACTCTCTGGAAGTCCACCTTTCTTGATCTGCTTCTGCTGGAACTCTCTGCGGCCCAGATTAACAACTCGTCTGGTTCTACGATCCAGAGCTGGCTCCATGACGTGCAGCTAATCAGGGACTGACTGCGGGTCACGTCCTGAGGCCGTATTCCTTGTTTTTTGTTTTGATCCTAATTTTGACATTTCTCACTGATATAAGCGTGTTATTTCTTTTCTCCTCAGTTTTTAGCTGTGCTAACCGGGGGCTGGGTGTGCCGGTGACCATTGTCATTCTTTTGTTTC
>JABFEA020000039.1:16705323-16718268 GCA_019775915.2 Cyphomyrus plagiostoma | reverse complement strand
ATATTAATTTTGTGTGTTATAGGAAACATACCTGTTATTTTGAGAATATTTACACTGTGGGGCAAAGACATTACATTCGCAAAAACTTGTCTGTGGAAGAACTACCCCATAACCATTCGGAATGACCAAAGTAATTTCACACTCGCAGAGCCATTTTTATTTGGAAAGGTCATTCAAAGTATTTTTCTTTCAGAAAACTAAATTCATCAAAGAAGTGTTAAACGTTTAGCCTGCTAATTATTAACAAGGTAAGAAAATCTGAAATTGGCCAGGATTGTTATTGACAAGTCAAGATTAAAAACGACAATAAGGATCGGCCAAAGTAAATGCAGTTGGTGCATCCCTGGTTTTAGCGCAACTTATTGTCTTAACCAGCCCACTATCATAGTTTTTGCAATATGACAATTACATGTGTATCACATGCAATGTCGATATTAATATTCCATTGTGCAACTCATAAAATAATAATACAGACGCTCCTCTACTTACTAACGAGTTGCCCTCTGTTCGCAACTTGAAATGTTCGTAAGTTGTTATTTTCATATTATCATTTTAAGGGTATACGCAAGTACTATGAACTAGGATGCTGGGAGTATGCACACTACGCCTGCGGCGCAGCGGAGTAGTGGCCAGAAGTCGTACTAGGTGGAATTGACAGAAAGAAAAATTGATGTTGCGGACAGGAAACGAGAGCCCAACGAACACAATTTGGACTTACAGTCCTCTTCGTTCATATGTTCGTAAGTAGAGGAGTGTCTGTAATAATAACGACTACAATAATAATAACAATAACAATAGTAATAATCATTTGTTCAAAAATCATGGATATTCTCAACCAATGAGAATTTTTTGCCCACTTACAATCCTATTTCAACCTTCAAAAAAACAAATGTAACAATGTCTGAATAGTCTGACCTGTTCAAAAATCAAACCAACATACCTTCTTCTCAGAATCTTTCCTTGAGTAGATGGTAAATTTCAAATCTGTGTTCCACCAGTGCTTAATTACTGAACTGTCAAACTGGACTGGGAAGACACACTGACGCTGGAAATTTATAACTGAAATAAAAACACAAGGGAAGAACAAATGCAGCATTTCAGAAGTTTGCAGTTGAACATCTGACACATAGGAAACAGATTAAGCCGTCACCAGAGCAAAAAACATACCTCCTTCTGCAACTTTAGAAGAAGCAACTCTGGTTAGTTTTGTACTTGGTGTACTGCTACTGTGTTTGGTGGAAGCCACAGGGAAGATATACTCCACAAAATATGTGCTGGAAAACAAACAGAGAAGGATAGCCTAGCTCCAGAATATTAATCCTGCAGTCACAGAATTCTCTGTGTCTGGCCAGAAATGTTAAAAGCACACAGAACTGTATGCCTCACCACTTCCGGTTAGGAAAAGGCCGAAGTGACTTCCCTTGGCTGGGGGTCTTCAGGGACCCTGAAAGGCCAGCCTTCTTAGGGACCTTTAGAGTGTGGATGACCAATTTGGCCGTTTCCACCCTACTCAGGAACGTGACCTGCTCCATGCTCAGGCTGGGTAAACTCTCAGCCTCTGTAGTCTCTTCTTTTTCTTCTTCCAGGCTGTTAAGAAATGCGATTTTTTCAAAATATAGGTTGTGTCTGATATGGAGAAGATTCAGAGATTTAATGTCTAGTAATTGAATAATTTTATACTTGATACATTCCCAGTTACATAATACACCAGATAGGGACAATTCACCCGCTACATGTCTTGCCGGCAGGTTCTCTCAGCTTCTCCGTCATCGGCTCCTTTCCTGATGTGCCCCTCTTCTGTTTTTTCCTCAAGAATGTACCTTCCTCCTCACTTTGACTGCTGTCTAATTTCTATGCATCAGGAAAAAGAGCATTAACTTCATAAAATCTCAATTCTACCATTTAGGCCATGTTTACCATAAACGTTCATGTTAGAAACCATAAAAATCTTTAATGGAAAAAGTGGAAATATTAAAATTCACAAAACCTCCGAATTCCTGTTTCTTGTTGTGACATCCTGACTGCAACAAGTATGAAGCTAAACTGCCCTGCAGCAGCGCTGTAAGTAAGGGACAGTCAGAGCAAGATGTCAGGGGGGTTTTCACAAGGGGCCGACATACTCACGGGGGCTTTGTAGAATAGGTTCTCCAAAAGACTCTGGTCATACTGAGGGTCACCCAAGTCACTGTCTGCAGACACACTGCTGGCCCCAGAAAAGAGTTCTGGGGGAGAATCCTCTCCATCCCAGACTGGAAGTGCTGATACACTCGAGCTGAAAAAAGAGGAAAACACACACAACTGTCAAGAAATATCAAGAAGTTCTATAAATTAGAGTTCAGCTTCTTCGTGAATAGGTCATGGGACAGAGAGTACTGCAAGCTGCATAGAAAGCGAAGGCACCTGCCCAGGAGGAGTTCAATAGCCCTATTCTCCGTGTCAGGGGCCCAGTCGTGACTGGGGGCCTCAGGGAACAGCAGGCCCCTCTGAGTGTATGATAAGCTGGGGTCACAGTGCGGGGCATCCAGGAGCAACTTCCCCGAGGACCTTCCGATAGGCCTTAAAATAAATACAAGCAAACAATGTTAGATATCGAAATGAACTCTTAACACAGTAACCAGGACCCATCAAATTAAAGAAACGTCCTTTCTTGAAAAGCCTTGCTTATTTTAAACTAAATTGGCCTATTTATTTTTAGTAAATCAGAATTTTTCATCAGTCTGGACACACAGTCAACAAAACAGTATTCATAACTTAGACCTAGAAAATCAGCAGGACTGAGGCTGTTCAGAACAAGAGCTTTGAAATTACAGATTTCCTCCGCAGAGGGGGGGTGGTGGAGAGCCAAAAAAAAAAAGAAAGAAATTACAGATTTAAGCTTTTTGTACATACAACGCAGGCAGGTTGCCAACATTGTCCTTTGGCACAAGAAGTGGAGTATCCTTCAGAACAAACTTAGAATCCAAGTCAGACTTCAGCGATGACACCACCATGGCATCTCTAAGCCTGTTACCACGCTCCAGAAGAACTGAGAAAGGAAAAATGTAGATGCATCTCACTGACAAAACTGATTCTTAAACCTCATTTTACTTCTTTACGTCTTCCCTCAATACAGTCAATATAAAAATATTCCAATGTGATAAAGCCATCCAAACCATCTGAAGGAAATTTACAATGGTGTCTGTGCCAGAGGCTATGAGGCCAAACCTGAAAGGATGTTTGTGGAGTTCTCATGACTTGCGTCAGGCCTGTGAAGAGATTCCTGGACTGCAGTCTCCTCACGACGAGGAGACCTGCTTGACAAGGGCCTTAAACTGCCCAAAACTTCAGGTTTGGTTTCAGAAAACTGAACCCCTTTTTGGCTACAGGTTTTTTCTTGAAAGTACAAGTGGTCCTTGCCTCTGGAAAACACATAGGTAACACTTTACTTAAATCTGTTATCTATAATCTGTTACACATGCCTTAATAATGAATTATAATGGTCAGTATAAGAATTAAGGATGCTTTGCACTGCATTATGAAGGGACTCTACACTGCATTATAGTTGAGAGCTTCACAAGGCATTCATAATGCATAACAAACATGGCTATAATGTGTTATGCCTTTTTATTAATATTCATATGTATAATGTGTAATGCTTTATGAACAAATTGTGTGTTATGAATGTGTACCTAGATTCTTAGACATTTCATTCAAAGAAAATGTTACCAACACATTCTACCAATCAGATAATATCCATGCATGTTCATAACTAATACCATCATGAAGAATTATAATAGTCAGTATAAGAATTTAAAAAGCATTTACAGTATCTTCTATTGACAGGTATAATGCATTATAGTGATGCATTATAATACTTCAAATGCTCCAATGGAGCTTTCACCTATAATGCACTATAGATACCTTCATAATATTTATAATGGTTGGTACAAGAATTAAAGATGCTTTGAATTGCATTATGAAGGTATTGTATCTACTGTATCTATACTGCAATGCTGAGTTTCACAAAACATTCATAATGCATAACAAACATGGCTATAATGCAGTACGCCTTTTTATAAATATTTATAGTTATAATGTTTTATGGATAGGGCTGGGCGACCTATCAATATCATATCGCGCTTGTGCAATAATCACCAGAGCTTCAGATAACAGACAAAGCATTTTGTTCATTTTTACAGCTAATTTTGATTTAGTTTGAGTCATAGTCTTTTGAGTAAAATGTAATTTAGTTTCACTCATGATTTACTCATCTAAATTATTTTAGTTTTAGTTAACTAAATATCATAAGATTACAGTCTTCTAAAACTACACTTGATTAGTTGACTAAAATTAAAAGTATAATATTTAAAGATTCCCTTTGATGTCAGAAAGTCATTATGTTCACCAAGATGAAATGAAGCCAGTGCTAAGGAATGCTATTAAGGTCTGACTGTGCAGGACACAAAAACACAGATTTCACTCTTATTTGAAACTTCTTTGAAATGTGCTTAGATCAAGGTGAGGGAGGTGTAAAAAGACAATTTCCCCACGGAATCTATTAAAGTATCAATTATTATTATTATCATCATTTTAATTTGGTATGGAGATTATCAGTATGGCTTAAATATCAATGAGATACATTTTGTGATACCCAAAAGTTAGCAATCTGTATAAACTATTATTATTAAGTTTGATTAGCGGGGCACACCACATAATACTGTTTTGGTATACTACGGTTTGGTATACCTCAGTCCAGTATGCAGTGAAGTCACGGTGAAGGAAAGCAGCCACGATATCTTTTAATAGAGGAGATATTGTGGATAAACAAGGTAAAAACACGTTGCCAGTGTGACGGTACTTTTTGCAGTTTAAAGTCTGACACGTTTATTAAATATAAGGGTATGCCATATTTATACTGATACTGACTTTTGTGCGTCAAACGATACCTCTAATATTTTAGCCATACTACTAAACTGCTTAAATTGTGGGCGTAAATAAACGTCCGTATAGCATCGAAAGCTGTCGGCTGGAGAAATGTTTCGCCTGTCATCTGAAACCCTGGTGGTTGGTGCACATATGCAATGCAACATTGAAGTGATATCGCCCAGCCCTATTTATGGATGCATTATACTGCGGTAAATGTGTGTTCTTAGATTCTTATACAGTTGTATTTTCGAACACAAACTTAATTTGTTCCAGAAAGCTGGTGGAGTTGCAATTTGGTTTTCATATGAAATAATGTAAATTAATTTAATCCATTCCAGACTCCCCCAAATCTTTGCCTATTTAAACTTGTCTTTAACAATCAATATAAAACTAATACACACATGAAAACTTACAGCTGTAAAATCAATAAACATAATACAATCCCTTACTCTGAAGTGAAAGCACACACACATGCACCACCTTCAAGTCTGGCTATAATTTCCTTTCTGAGTTGTACAGTTACTCTCACTACTTTCCTCTTTGGTTTGCTGCTACCACTGCTCACTTTCATAGGGGCCATGATTACGGTATGACTAAATGTACCGTAGATAAAGCACAAAAAAAATAAATAAAAAATCACACTGAACACAGCTTTCACATGTTGAAATCAGTCAAGAGGTACCATGAGACCAAGACCGATTCATAAGCTTCAGCAACCCAGTGGGTCCCTTTGCCTTTATGTGTCTCGACCTGTATAAGTTTTAGCATGTCTGTTTTGTTGCGTTCCAAGTTTACGTTCGAGTTGTGGTTAGACTTTTCTTGACAAACCTGTTTGAGGTTCGTATTGGTAGTTAAACACATCTTGACCCAAACAAGCTTTAGCAGGAATGGTCAAGTTCTAAGATTTCAGTCGAGGTACCGGTCAAAAAAAATTCAACAGGCTTGTTCGATGTCAGAGTTAAGGTCCAAGGTTCTACTGTATTCTACTGTCAGTCATAGAAGGGGTTACCAAAACATACTACCAATTGGATAAGTACAGTGTTAACTCAGTTCTCAAACTCACTAGAACTTGAATTTCTTGAAAGTCGAACAAACCAGTTTGACCTAGAACTCAATCTGAATATCAAAAGTCAAACCGTGAACATTGTACACGCTAGGAAATGAGTCAACTCTTACTTGAATGCCTTCTTCACAGACTGGACAATTAACCAAATAAAACAGTGCAACATTACAATAACTAGCAATAAATAAACCACTAACTTATGTGTACTATTAGAGCATTTATGTAATTTATTTAAACTTTATTTTACTAGGTAAATTAAATGAAAACCAGTTCTCACTGCTTTACGTGATATTCGGGAGAAATGGCAGATCACACATAGGAACTGCCTGAGATATAAACGTCATGCGTGTAACTAAACTCTTCAGCCAATAAGGGCAAAGGTGTCTCGTCACGGAGGTGGTTCCAGTTTGTGCAGCCGGATGAGAGGTCGCAATGCATCTAACTATAATGCATTGTGTCAGGATCAGAATGCGTTGCTTTAAGCCACCGCTGTAAGCAAGTCGAACGCACCCAATGACCGGACTGGGGAAGCAAACTGAAATTTGGACTTAATACAGAGGACTAATGACGACAACCAGAAACAGCTGATCCCATGGGGATCCCACATGAGGTTACCAAGGGGGCGTGGCAAGCGGAAGGAGTGGACGATCAGGGCAGGACATGGGTAATGTTGGGATAAGATCTTTATTGTTCTGGAGGCCATTAAGAAAAAAAATGCTCTTCTTGTTTTATCCTGTAAATTTTGTGCTTAAATGCTTAAAAAAAATTTTGGTGTAATTTGGGGGGACCGGGAACCAATTAATTGGTTTTCCATTATTTCTTACGGGAAAAATTTGATCAGAACTTGAATTTTTTAGGATTCGATCCGGAGTCTGGAACGGATTAAGTTCGAGAACCGAGGTACCACTGTACCTTCATAACTAATCTAAACAGGCCAATACATTTTTTTTAAGGTACATAATATACTAGAGATGCACCGATACCGATATTCAATCAGTATCGGTGCTGATCCAGACCTCTTTGACGGATCGGGTATCGGCCATGCATGACTGATCCACGTCCTATACTTATTTAGTTTTCGGCAATTAATCGCACGACAGCTCTTTCCCATTTTACATTTGTTTTTTTGCGGCATTCAAATCTAACGCAATCACTGCCCCTCAGTCTCTTTTGCTACACAGAGGGTGAGTACAGTGACTTCCGCCTGCTGTAGTGTCATGCGCATACCCTTCGCAGTACGAGGAGCGTATGATAAGACGTGACAATCTGGGAGTATTTTATGATTTTAACAGAAACCAGAAGCACTGCGTTTTGCAATCAATGTAAAAAAGTTTTGAGGTGGAAATAGCATTTAATGGACAATCCCATTTAACAAAGAGCACGCAACTGCGAGACAAAAAGCAATGGGTGATTTGGGAGTCGCTAACTTAATTGGACTGTTTTGCGAACCCGTTGCAGCTTATGATACAAGAGGGGCTGCCATCGCAACAAAAGTGTAACTGCGCTGATGCCAATGGGAGAAAAACTTTGCCACTTGTGTATATTCGCTTTGAAGATATTCATAGTGAACTACAAATGCCTCAAAAACGTTTAAAACAAACGAGCTGGAACAGTACGTTATGTATGTTTGTAGTAGCCTAATTAAATATTTCTCATACATTTTCGCCATCTGTATTTATTAGCTTAAAAAATAAATATATAAAATATAACAAAGTAAAAAGAGCTCTGGTATCGGAATCTGTATCGGTATCGGCAGTTGTACATCAGAATCAGATCAGAAAAAACGTGGATCGCCCCTATAATATACCATCCATGCAATTCTGGTGCAGTCATTCTTTAGCTTTGGTCTCTTTAAACAAAAGACTGCATGCATTCATCCTTAGATCCTAAAGCAGTAATGACCAATATGGCCTGGGGGCTATGATGTAAAGTACAGAAATATATTGTAGGGTATAGTATAAATTATAAGCCATCACAGAGAAGACTATGGCCTGATATAAGCACAGTTAATTTTTATTACCTTTACAGGGGAAAGAACTTTTAATCACATTTTTCATTGGGTAACATGTATAGCAAGTATACTGATGAATTTACAGTTGTTATTATAAACTAGATTTGGTACAGCGTGAAAATGACAGCACTGTATTTCTCTCAAACCTTTATTAGCACTCATAAAATCCCTCAAATCTGAACAATATCTATCAAACAGTTATTGCGCGTTTGCGCCATTGTCTTAATGGCATTAAATGTCAAAAGCTATCAAACTGAAGGAATGCTTCCATTTTGAAGGGGTTAGACTCAGAATGTTAACAGTCTTAATTTCACACCCATACAATGCCTGTGCAATAAAGATCTGTTAAACAGTCCTTTGAGTTAATGGCTTGTATACCAAAGTGTCTGTGGAAGCAGAGAAGGTGGCAACCTGGTGCTAAAACCTCCATAAAGCAGTCAGATTTGGATGCACAAATTTATCAAATGGTCCACGTAACACTGTATCAGTGCAAGCGTTGTATGACCTGCATCATATGTAACAGAAAAAGGTTCTTCAATAAAGCATGTCCTACCTGGGAGTGTTGACTGAGCTGGCACTTCTCGCCTCATTAAAGCTGCCAACTGACAGGTGATGGGATAAAGGCAGCACCACTCCTTGGCTTGAATGAGACCCAGGCTTTGGTATCAAGCCCAAAGCAGGAACGGGCACATCAGCACTCATGCCTATGGTAGGAACTGAGCTGCCGCTGCTGCCAAAAGCTTCTACCAGAGGCTCTAGAGCTAGGGACACCTAAGACAAAAGATTAGGGAAATATATTTTTTAGACATGACACTTTTACAGACAGAGCTAATCAAAGCATGCATTAATGAGCAATATCTGTTGGTTCAGGAAAAGCTTAAAGACTATGCTTCTTTCAGCTCTCCTCTAAAACTACATTTACATTAGATTTTTTTCACATATTAAAAAGATTAAGTTATTAAAGTATGGAAAAAGGAACATCAAACCATGTTCAAGGTAAAAGCAGCAGTATACACAAGACAATTCAATTCAAAGTTATGGTTGAATAAACCATCAAGATATCAGGAGTTCAATTCAAGATATCAAGACAAAGGGCAAAAATTTAAGAATTCCACAGAAATTGTATTATTTGTATTATATTATGTACCTGTAACTCTCCCAGTTTTTCAGTAGTAGGAGAAACTAGTGTGTAAAGCCCACTAATTGAATGATGCAGGGAAAGCCGGGCAATGCCAGGAATGTGAACCCGAGCTACTGGCAAATGATCCATCTTCGACAATGCCTCTAGGACCAAAGTACCCATGTCTGTAAAAGATATGTTGACGATATTCATGAAAATTATATAATCAGAAGTATTTTTTTTTTTAATGATTCAATGTAATATTAAATGATTCAATGTAAATAACAACTGAACCTAACAGGGACTAGGGAGTTCAGGTGCTTGCAATCCATGTAATCTGCTTTGCCCGAAAGCAAACTCTAACACAGTGTAATGTATTCATTGAAAAAGAAAGGGCCGACTGTAAACTAATACGTGCAAACATAACCTGTCAAGTAGGAGGTGAACTGCTTTGGTCCGCAGCGGATGGCAAAGCGTGCTGTGGTCTTGACACCCTTCTGCTCCAACCGAGATCCATCACGTGGGTAAAAGTGGGTTCCATTAGAAGACTCACCCCACCATCGCAGCCTGAATACAGTTGCCATGGGGGGCTTTGAAATCCAAAGGACTTGACTTACAGTAACCCTGAGGAAACATCGGAGCTGACCCTCCACAAGAGGAGGGAGGCTTGTGGATGGGGTCACATCACTGGGGACTGTCAAAAAAGCAATGCAAAACTGTTTTCAATTCATTCTGAAGGATCCTCACGTGTGTGGTAACATTTATAAAATGCATTGCTCTCTATGAAAGTCTACTCCTGAACACGAGATAAGGGACCATCTCCAAATTACTTGTCTTTCAATGGGGGATATGAAATTCTATAAAAACCTTTTAACAGTTCATCGCAGCATAACATAAATAGCAAAATGGTATTTAGTCACCTGGTATGTAGAAGGCTTACTACTACTCTTATCAGGTCAGCTTTGACTTTCTCTTAATTTTCAGTAATTTTTATGTTAATGTAATGAAACAATCAGCAGCTTCCGAATGGTTTACTCTATTACGCTAAAACAAGTCGCTCTGCATAAAAAATCCTCTTGGGGACCTAGTCCCCATCAGAATTTATCAGCTATAAGTTTGTCCTAATTTTAAATTACTGTTTTTAGTGCAAAAGAACTTGTCGGTTACGAGCGGTTTACTATTATCTTAAAAAGCAAGTTGCTCTACCTCAGAAATCCTCTCGATGACCTACCCCCAGTCTTTTGTTATTTCAAACCTTCTGCTAATTCTAAGCTATTTTTTCTGGTGCAAAATAAGCAATCGCTTATTAACGACTTAGTTTTCGGTTTCGGACTAAGTCCCCACCCCCACCGAGTTTATTTAACATATGTACAAACATGGGCAAAATATTTAGTTAAATACATAATGCCATAATCATCCAGGTTGAACAATATTATTGATATACATATAAAGACTTTAACCATTTTAATTTTAAAACACCATTTATAAACACCACAGTCAGTCACGTTAGCTCCTCCATCCTCATAACCTTCTTCTGTCCTAATGTAGTGACACTTGTTCTTCCATATAAAATAATATGAATTTTGTTTATTAACTGATATGGGCAAAGATGACGCTGGGTAGATGAGCAGAGATAAATGGTCCATTTTAATCAACAAGATTCTTCCAAAGATAGTGAGATCCCTTTGTAACCATCTATTTTAAATGGTTTTACACTTGTCTATATTATGCTGAATATTCATCTTCTCAAACACTGTTTTGTCTTAACATATAACAACCCCTAAATATTTCACTTGCATTTGCACTCTGATGTTGGACAACGGTCGGAGAGGATAATCGTGTAAAGATAAAATTTCACACTTATGTAAATTAATTGTAAGCCTGAGGCTTTAGAAAAAGTGTATATGGTTTGTAGAGCTAAAGAAATCTGATTACTATTTTTACAGAATAGAGTAGTGTCATCTGGCAGTTGACTTATTATCAATTGATTGTCCAATACACTAATGCCTTCTATGTCACTGTTCTTAATTAAAAGGGAAAACATCTCTGTAACCATTATAAACAACAGCAGTGATCTAGCACATCCTTGTCCGATTCCTCTGTTGATTTCAAACCTTAAGCATGTGCCTTGATCTAAGGCTACTGGGCTATTGATGTCATTGAAATGTTATACAAAGATATCAATAAACTTGTGTCCAAAACCAAAATGAGTCAGAGTTTGTAATATGAAGGGACGTTCACAATAGTCGAAAGCTTTATAAAAGTCCAAAAATAGAATATATCCACCTTCATTAATCCTTGCTTCATACTAGCTGTTAACTCTTTTTAACCTTTCTAAAGAAAGATTCTTTATCTTAGAATGATCTTATCTTAGAACTGTAGAATAACAATCAGAATATATATTGGAGAAAAATGTAAAAAATTCTTTTGCTATAACCTTATTGTCTATACACTCTACATCATTAACTATCAAACTACTTATAGAATTCTATTGCTGTTGAATTTTTCTAAATGACTAAAATTAGAAGAGTTCTTTTCACCAGCTTCAATCCACTTAGCTCTTGACCTGATAAATGCACCTTGAGCTATTTGAAGGTACAGGTCATGCAATTTAGCCTGTAATTCCATAAGTGTCTGGCTATGTCTGTCAGGGGAATTACAACTTTTCATGGTACAGATTGCTTTCATAAGGTTTTTTCTTTTTACTAAGATCTTTGCAAAACTTTATGGTAGCTGATCTAATCTTGTTTTTAAGAAATTCCCATTTATTGATGTCATCCTCACGTTGAATCATTATCAGCAGTCTTAATGATATCTCTAATCATATTACAATATTCCTCATTATTCAATAAAGTTGCATTAAATTTTCAAAAACCCTTATGTGTATTCTGTTTTATCATAGGTCCTAAAATTAAACTTATAAATCAGTGATCAGATAAAGGTGCTTTTAAAATGAGTGACTGAAGTGTATCTTATCAGTGATTAACCAATAATCTAATCTTGATTAATTCTCTCCGTCAGGCTTCTATGAAAGCCTATCTATGAAAACTCCGCTAGTCCAGGATTTAATGTTCTCCATACATCTAGAAGATTATTGTTCATCATGAAATCAGTAATCATCTCATTATATTGTGGTTTACTTAATCTTGAGGGCCACCTATCCAACCATTCATTCGGTGTCATGTTCCAATCACCACCAACAAGAACATATTCAGTGCAAAACCTAATTTTAAAATCAGAAATCACCTCAGTTAACTATTCTAGGAGAATTTTGTTCAGTCTGTCATTATTATGAGCATTAACCATTATAAGTAACATAATATCAATTTTGATTACCACTGTAATCAAAATTGTGTCCATTGCTGTTAGTTTTGTGAGTCATGATTTCTCCAGGGACGTTGTTGAAGCACATAGCAACTCCTCCAGATCAATTAGTACCAAGGCTCAAGAGAATCTTGTCAGCCCACTGGTTGACCCAAAAAGACGCATCTGTTTCAGAAGGAGTTTCTTGTAGAAATATTCAATGAGATTTTTGCCCTTTGCAGAATAAAAACAATGCTTTTTTTAACAATGTCTTTCAAACGCCTGACATGTAACGTACCAAAAAAATATTAACATTTAACATTAAAGATAAAAAAAGAAGTGTTCAAAGCATAAAAAAGAACCCTGAGAATAAAAGGAATAAACTAACCAATGAGTAATTAGATAACCTTCAATGTAGAATGCTCTAAAGTCCCATCACCTATTTACACCTTTCAAAACCATCCATCCATCCATCCATCCATTGTCCAAACCGCTTATCCTATTGGGTTGCGGGGGGTCCGGAGCCTATCCCGGAAGCAACGG
>JABFEA020000039.1:16660811-16691348 GCA_019775915.2 Cyphomyrus plagiostoma | reverse complement strand
ATATTACTTTTATTCTGTGGGGGATCGTTATCATAGAAATTCACTTCAACGCCTGAATTGGTATATTATTCTCCAATATACAATGCATGTTAGAGCGATACTGTACCAGGACAAATACTACTGTGCCGCACAGAGGTACACAGTTCAGAGGTATAGCTTTACTTTGTAAAACCAGATGTAAAAAATAATACACTGACATTAACAGCGGTTTCCAGACATATGTATTAGTTCCGAAGTGTTTCTGTCCAATTTGTTTTCACGTCTCTCACGAGCAAACCAATTGCGTCACATTTCTGAGTCCACATAGTAATTTACAAAGCATCATGGGAACTGCAGTTGATTTAGGTTCACAGTCCGTTTGTTTTAATGGAAGTTGTGCCAGTGAATTAATACAGTTCCTAGAATTCCGCGCTTTGACAACGGTGTGGGACGGTACTTTGGCTGTGTACGGAAAAATTTGTCATCTGCAACTTACGTTGGGAACGATATACCTTGTTAGGTGGAATTCCGGTGTTGTGGAAAGAAAATAGTATTTATTCATGGAAAAACAGTTGCACTTAAATTTATTGGCAGCTAGACCACCAATGGCAAGTGGTCTACAGTCCGGATCTAAAATGCGAATGGGGTGAGTTACTTATGTATTAGACGAAAGTGATCAGCTGATTAATAATGATATACTGGAAAATAACTTCGAATTTATCTTTTCCGTGTGCTACATAAAATATACCCTAAATATTACCCCATGAATTATAACAGTATGTAAATTTGCAGCTGTTTAGCTGCCTCCGATGAATTATAACTGTATTGAGAGTTTTGATTCTTATAGAAGGTGGTTTGATAAATACAGGTCTCGAGATAATCCAGAAGCATCTGAAATCCACACATATGGTTAATTGTGCTTTACTGGTTCGTAACACCGGAGAGCTGTGTTAATCAGTTATGTAAACTTCCAAGCATCAGTGTATATTCCTTATATTCGTACCCTGGTTCGGTCATAAATATCCTTCCTTGCCTGTTAGAGATAGGTGGTATATAACTTATATTGGCACGGAACACGAAAAGTATTGTGATTATATTTAAAGGATTTTGATGTCATCATAATCTTGGTCATCTTGTAATCTGTGATTCCTGATATATTTTGCATGAGCATTTTCTTAGTCCTGTTACCGAGGTAAATAAATAAATATTGCAAATAATTCACTGGTTTACAGTGATATCCAGTGCAAGCATTCAGAAGTCAGGCAATGCACACTATTACCGACAATAACCTGTTTTTTTATTATTATTTTTAAAACTAATACTAGAATTCCTTCCATACCTATCCTTTATCAATGTTACAGACCTGGGAGGAAGAAAGACTTTTCCCCCCTGCCCTGGAATAAGTACTTTGAAGCAATGGATGATGTGGAAGTGCAAAATGACAGTAGCAGAGATATATCCTTTTTTGTGTTTTCTTATATCAGTATTTGCTTAAATATGATAGTTTTCAAGGCTGGAACACCCTACACCCTTGTTTGTAACCTTGACAACTCTGTACACTTTTCGTGTTTACAGCAGCGGCTCACAAGGGCCTGTTCTTCTGCTGTTACATGGTGGTGGGCATTCTGCCCTCTCATGGGCCGTGTTCACAGTGAGTTACTCTCTTTTCTCCATAAAGACGTGAAGGGGTTCTTTGCTTATCTGTCTGGGCAGAAATAACTGTTAGAATTCTGGAAGACCTAAGTAAATGATAGGCTCTTAACCAGTGGCAAGTGAAACTACAGGCATGTATAGGGCTGCTAGTGAAACATGCTGCTGTCAGAACTAGTGACTTGTTATTTTGGGACGGACAGTGTGGACCCACTGTAAAATATGTCGGTGTAAGCACTGTCTTCATGGCTGTGTTTTTAGCCTGCACTGCATAGGACTGCTTGTGTCTGTGGATATGTATTTTCTCCAGTCTGTACATATTTAATTGATCTTGTATTATATTAGAATTCCTTGTTTCTTTGTTTGTCTTGGCATAATGCACACTCCTCTTTGGTCTTCACCTCCAGTCTGTAATCTGTGCTCGGATCAGCTGCAGAGTGGTGGCCATGGACCTTAGGGGACATGGTGAGGAAGCCACTCTTCTGGTCACCCTAAGTTTCCCTTTCTTGCTGCACTTGTCATCTAATGACTTTTTTGATAGTAGAACCTCTCATTGTACACTGTCCTGCTTTCTAATGGGACAGCAGTAAACTATGTTCATACCATATCCAAACACAGCGTTGTATACTCCCCACTCTGAATCTTGATGATAGTTTTGCATGAGTCTAAGATTTAGTAAACAGGAGAATAGGGAAATATGTGCTTGTGTGACATTAACTGTAGGGATTATGTGCAGAGAACTATTAAATATGTCAATAGTTACTCTTTACTGTTCTGGGGGTGTGGGGGACCCTTCAGTGTTTACATCCATGGTATACCTCATATACATCTATATGGAATCTCTTTGTGGTTATTATAGAAATATCTTGCACATAAGTAGTCTTGCTTTAGCCGTGTGGACTGGAGGAGGGATTTCTGAGATGTGTTCATTTGTAACAGGAGACTCAAAAGTAAAAAATCCTGAAGACCTTTCAGCAGAAGCCATGGCCAAGTAAGTCATGCCAGTTCATCTAGGTTGAGGATATTTAGTTATTTATGAAGGGAGAATGGGGTACATGGCAGGTGACAGATTCACCTTTAGTTTGAACAGTTAGCAAGAGTAATGATGAGGCTTTGGCATCATATTTTCCTGGGGACAATGAATTCAACATCTGTTTTGTTTGCCATATGCTGTGGATGCTTCCTGATGTGCAAATTAAATCTTTTTAAGAAAATGTAATTGTGATTTGTTTACACTAAGCAAATAAGAAGGGGGCAAGTCAGGCATATTGTATATTACTGAGGCTCAGATGATGCACTTTGGAGGGATAAAATGCAAATATGTGACATATAGACTGAATTTGATTTCTTTCTTCCAGGGATGTTGGAAAGGTGGTTGAAGCACTATACGGAGAAAACGCTCCACCAATCATGATTATTGGCCACAGCATGGGCGGGGCAATAGCAGTCCATACAGCAGCAGCCAATCATGTGCCGTCTTTAATAGGCCTTTGTGTGATTGATGTGGTTGAAGGTAATTTCTGTGCTACAAAGGAGAATAGGAATTTTGTTAACTTTATTGTGTTTATATTTTTGTTTAAGTTTTAGTGTCACCTCCACTGTTACCCACACATATATTTCTGCCACTGTCTCTATTTATTCCTGGAATTCTGGTCTTATTTACTTATTTATAATTGACTTCATCATTGCATTCACTTGTCGTCCTGTTGACTAGCCGTCTTGTTGTCTATGTTCACTGTCCGCAGGAGCACATGCAAGCAAGCATTTCATTGTGCACAATACTCGTACTTGTACACATGACAATAAAAGAATTGAATTTAATTGAATTGAAATGAATAGTCAAATATTCTGCTTTTCTGTGCATTTGGGACTCATTGCTGCTCTCAGTACTTCCTGTTACCTTGAAAGGCGGAGACAGTAGTAATCATTGCTTTTATGATGCAACATACTTTACAGGCACAGCTATGGATGCCTTGAACAGCATGCAGAATTTTTTGAGAAGTAGACCAAAAACCTTCAAGTCACTAGAGAATGCTATTGAGTGGAGGTGAGGTTGGGAAGCTGGTTGTTCAGTTAAAACCATTGTTGATCTCTTTTAAATTTATTTTAAATGTTTCTGCTAAAGTTCATCTCTGTCTTTTATTTTTAATAAGTACCCACCAACATTCTCATGGAATTTAAAAGCACAACTTCCTAAGTGTCTTTTTTTTTTTTGGTCTTTCCTTTCCGACAGTGTGAAAAGCGGGCAGATCCGAAACATAGAGTCTGCACGTGTCTCCATGGTGGGACAAGTCACGAGGTATGTCATAATAGCCAGGAGAGCCAAGTTCTGGGGTACAAAACTCGGCACGACCATTTTCACTGAGATCTATGACTTTTTTTTTTCAAGGTGCGAGGAGCCTGTTCCCAGTCCTGGGGTATCAAAGTGCATAGTTGAAGGAATTATTGAGGAAGATGAGGAGGATGAAGATGGAGGCCAATCTGATCACAAAAGAAAGAAGGAGGATGACCAAGAGGTATTGCTTCCACTGTTCATTTCCAGTACTCACAAATATCGTAGTAAAAGAGCAAGCCCATTAGCTTGCTTCATTTTCTCTTGTCATTGTAATTTTTCAGTTACAGATGCTCCTCTACTTACGAACTTTCAATTTACGAACTTTCAGATATACGAACAAAGAGGACTGTAAGTCCAAATTGTGTTCGTTGGGCTCCCGTTTCCTATCCGTAACAGTATATTTTTTTTTTCTTTCTGTCAATTCCGCCTAGTACGACTTCAGGCCGCTACTCCCGCCGCGCAGCAGCTACGTACTCCCAGCATCGTAGTTCTTAGTACTTGCGTATGACCTTAAAATGATGTTGAATAACGACTTACGAACATTTCAAGTTGCAAACGACCGTTCAGAACGTATCTTGTTTGTAAGTAGAGGAGTGTATGTACTTTATGTACAGTACCAGTTCAAAAATTTCGACACACCTACCAATACAAAGGTTTATTTGTACTATTCTCTATTTTTAAGAATAATTACAAAGGCATCATAACTATGAAATAACATTGATGGAGTTATGCACTGACCAAAAAAAATTGTTTGGGGGGGGTGGGGGGCAGCTCTGTGGGTTGGGACTCAGAAGGTTCCTGGGTCAAATCCTGTGGTCGTCAGAGTAATCTCACCATTGAGCCCTTGAGCAAGACCCTTAACCTCAGTTGCTCCAGGAATTGCTGACCTTAATTTCTGCAGTTCCATGTGGTGGCCTCCTGGGATGCTTTTCCAACTGTCTTGAAGGAGATCCCACGTCTCTTGAGCACTCATTGGCCACTTGTTCTAACTCCTCCCAAACCATTTCTGCTGAATGTAAGTCAGGTGTCCAGGTCATGTGAGCGACACTATCACTCTCCTTTCTAGGCGGCTTGGAGTGTCCAAACTTAACTGGTACTGTACACATACAGCATTTATGATCTGTGCTGTGCACAGGTGAAGAAGGAGTGCTTGTTCACCTGGAGGATTGAGCTCTCTAAGACTGAGAAGTACTGGGACGGCTGGTTCAGAGGTCTCTCGGCCCTCTTCCTCAGCTGCTCCATTCCCAAACTGCTTCTTCTGGCAGGTAAGAACTCTGTGAAGTACGAACATCCGAAGCTCTCAGAAGTCACAAGCCTGATCCCTGTAATATGGATATAATATTAGTTCCTGGGAAGGCTGATTGTTACACTTTCAATAATGTGTGTGTGTGAGAGAAAGGTACTACTGTTTTAACAGAATGTTCTTTCAAATCATTCTTTCAAATAATCTAAATTGAGATCCTGTTTTGAGGGTTAATCTAGCATCCCTTGGTACTAAGTGATAAGAGACTGTGCCCTGGGGCTGGCTGAGGTCTTCATTTCTGTGACTGTGCTCTGTTCCTGCCTGTGTAAAAACTTCTATATTAGTGCCACCCATGGCTCTGTATGTGCAGTTTACACTCACATATAGCATGGAGTATGATTATGTATGTGAGTTTATGTGACTGGTGTCCCATGCAGGCCGTATGATTATGTGTGTAAGTTTATGTGACTGGTATCATATGTAGGGTGTACCTCTGCCTTGAATTCTGTGCTGCCTGCGAGTGACTCAACCTCCTTTTGACTCCTACCGAGATGGATGAACGGATTTTACTGGATAACTGCACCAATCTACTTTGTTTTAGGTGTTGACAGACTGGACAAAGATTTAACAATTGGACAGATGCAAGGTGAGGCATTTTATTTCTTTCCAAGGGGATAAGGTTTACTTCAGTTTAAGCACTTATATAACAATAATGTAAGTCATTCCAAATTTGCAGTGATTTGTGTTTCATGCTTTAAAAATATTTTGATTAGCTGATTGATATTTCAGGTCTACTAAGAGTTCCAAACTAATTTACTTTAAAAAGTGAGTTAGTTATTTGTATCCCTGAAAACCAAATTCCAGTCCAGTTTTCAAATGATCTGATTCCTTAATGAGAATCAAATATTTAATTTTGATGTGCATTTGGTTACTAAACTTATTAAAGTAATAATTTGGTGTTTTCCATCATCCGGCTTTGGAATTTAATGTTTTATGGAAACAAGTAAACAAAACAATTGATTTTAATGTAGCTTCCATGAAGAACAACCTCAAGAAATTTTAATGTGCATAACACTTGAGTACGTATTAATAAGTGGATTTAATTGCTGTTTTAAACCAAAGGCTTGGTTTAAAACCATGATTTAAATGTTTACCCTGGGAACAGTACCCACTATAGATAGAGGGATTGAGAATTACAGGCTAACTGATGCTGTTTCATTTGAAGGTTGAAGATCATTATGTGAATTTCTTTATAGGAAAATTCCAGATGCAGGTTCTTCCCCAGTGTGGCCATGCGGTGCACGAGGATGCACCTGAAAAAGTGAGCAAGCATTTCTGCAGTGCTGGGCTCACCAGTGGTGACATGTATTGTGTCTTTGGCTTTGTAGAAGCAGTGCTTCTCCACCCAGTCCTTGGGGTTCCCCAGACAGTCCACATCCTACTGGAAACTGGGAGGGAAGATAAAAAACGTGACCTGTCTGGCAGGGAGCTCAGAGGGAGGAAAAACGTGGACTCTGGGGGTCTCCAAGGACCAGGCCGAGAAACCCTACTGTACAGCACTTTCATGTCTCATCATTTTTTACGGCCTGTATCTTTCATGGATACCGTTTCTGAAGCATTTCTAAAGTGTTTTTGTTTGCATAGCATTTCATTTATCAGTGTCTTAAAACATAAAACGATAGCCTCCCTCAGTCTGAGATTGGATGGGAACTTGGACAAAACCAATTGGGCTAAATTCGGTATTGAAGGACCCAATAGGCCTTGTTGTATTTCTAGACCTCAGCTTTATATATAGCAGTTGCTTTGGGTATGAGATGCTCTTCCTATACCAATTTTCGATTTGCAGTGACCTTGTTCAATATCTGATGACGGTATTATTATTTGTGTGGCGGTTGGGGTTCTGTGTATTAAGCTGTTTTTCCACATGAACTCTAGTTGTTGCTGTACATCAGACATACATCTGCGCAAACCAGTTTCTTGTCTTTGCAGGTAGCAGAAGCCCTGGCAACTTTCATGGTTCGTCACAAGTTTACAGAGGCCAAAGAGGGATTCCAGTGGTAAGGCATGTCTTTACTTTTCTCAGCTGTTGTAGATTTTTAGAAATTAGTCATAAGATACTATTTGCAGTATGACTAGGAAAAAAGAAAAATGATTCTATTCAGTTTATTTTATTTAATAGAAAGACCAGAGTGACCATTGTGACATCATAAAGAGACATTTTATCCTTTGTTGTTGCAGTGTGTTGCCAGGTTGCTAATAGTTCCTGAACCAAGTAACTGATGCCACTGTGACATCCCCATGCCTTGGCTCAGTCTAGCCACTGCAGCCTTAGATTTGGAGAAGATTTCCATCATCCCATGCTCATCGCTAGATGGAAAGACAACCAGTACCATGCAGACATTTCAGCTACAAATGTTCAGAGCTCTTAAATGTGGAAAAATAATTTATAAAGTCATTGCTGTTATTTTAATATGATTATTGTTATGACAATGAATTAGACCCTGTAGTGCCATATCCTTACTCCGGTTTTTGCCTTTTATGAATGCAGGGATTACTTTGCTTATTCTTCATCTTCTATTTCTATTTTCTATTTTCCACTTTGCAGTGTCTTGTCATTTTTGTTTTGTTTTTGTTCTGTTGCAATTGGTGAGTCTTTATGCATTTTTCAGTTGGTTTTTAAGAAGAAAAAGACAAAATACTGTATAAAATTATGAATAAAAGTTAACTCATTTGGAGCCACCCCTGAATTTTCAGGATCTGGAAATCTTTCCCATGAAACAGATTTCAGATGGTGATAGCCTTTAGTGCAGTATTTTCACCAAAAGATAGCACCAGACATCTGTACAATTTGTTTCTATATAATTTTACAGAGTGATGTTGGCCTCAATGTATTTCAACTAAAGGCGTCATATACAGAAGAAAGCACATCTGTTTTAATAAAGTGGAAACTCTAGAATTCCTTTTTGAGTTGTATAGCAAAGTACCAAAACAGTATTGTTATTTGTGGTATCGAACATTGTCCATTTATGTTGAAGTAGTGGAAAATAGAAAAAGTCAAATGAAAAACTACATAGTCACTTCAAACACTATGTACAAAAACCAAGTTAAAAATATGATAATGGTATGGTACCTAATTCATACCTTTATGTAACACCTCACTGTTGAGTAAACCAAGAAATTGCAAATGTTAAAATCAACTGCCATGTGGACTGTTTTTTACTTTTTATCAACAAACCGCACGTAGCAATGGTTGTTAAGGGGAGTGATTCTCATTGCTAATACCTTCTAAAGTCTTATAGTTCTAAGCAATAAACTCATACTGAAAGCAAAGTCTTAACAGGGACATTTAGGCTTCAGTTGATGTAACATTTCACTTAAAATTGCAGGTTCTGTTTTCATATTTAAATAAAAACTTTCTTAAATATCCAGTTCTTCAAAAGTAAATGTGTAAGTAATATAAAGACTGATGAATTTAGTTGGCGTCAGCTATGAAAACTTCCAGCTGTACTACTTTCTTATACTCTTTTTCTCTAAAACACAAATACAGTAAATTCAACATGACAATTAAAGACCTATTCATTTAGTAGATTAAGGGTGAATTTATATCACAGTTTGTGGTATCATTTTGCTGAAGTTTGAGGGAATTAAACTGACACAGTAATGACCTGTTGGATTTATAAGTCATATGTGTCTCCCTGAGATTATATTGATTTGCAGTTGACTTGAGCATATTGTATCCCTATTTAAAATAAATATTAAAGGTATTGTTAATATGTAAACAAAATTCCTGTTCAACTTTGATTCGGCCTCTGGTGTGAGCCCTCATGACAGAAAAAATTGAGCATAAAGCAGAAAGTTATTTTGCTTTAAGCAGAAAATGTAGAATTCAAATAACAAATTTGCAATTTACAGCAAATCTTTCAGGAAGCAAGAAGGGCATTTTATGAAAATGGTAAAATGAATGAAAAAGGGTGGTAGCCCAGGGGCATATACTCCAGGGAATGTGGCTGTGTCTGGGCTGCATGGGGAAACGTCGGTGTCTGGCTCAGGCAGTCCAGTCAGAGTCTCCCCAGGCAGCACACTCTCCCCCTCAGCCCTCATGCTGTCACTGATCCAGATGCAGGCAGCATAAAGCAGGCTGTCCAGGATCCCTTAGAGCCTGCATGTCTGGGGCAGGATGGCTGCTTTTGCTGAGTAATGCTGCTCTGGCAGGTCACTAAAGCTGATATCTATATATATAACAAATATGTTTTTTGACAAGTGAACAAATGATCCCCCATCTCTGCATCAAGGTCACTGTCGAGCAGCACAGTACGGAGCCTTCTCCTACACAGTGTAGTAGAAAGGGATGGAAGATTTCGCTTTTGTGAATAAGCAGTTAAGAACAGAGCCCCCACCCTGAGCTTCTCTTGGCAATTTTTAGATCCTTATTATTATAAGTCACAAAACAAAAGTGTCATGTTTGTTATGCAAGTGTAGTCAAAGTTTAGTTTTCAATCAAATTTATAAACAAAAGCAGAAAACAAAAACAAAACTGGAGCTCGGGAGCCGTCCAGAGGTAGAAAACTGGCATAGAAACCAGCCCAGCATTTGACAGGACAGGCTGTCCTGGGCCACAGTTACCAGGAAGGAGGAGCTGATGTGGGGGGCAGCCTGCTGGTCTGAGCTTCTCCTTCTGCTGCCCCACCTCCCTGCACTGCTCTACGATAGAGGTGGACTCTTGTTCCCCATGTGGTCCCAGATGCAAGGCCCCCCCTCTTTCATTCATTGCGATGCAAGCTGCAGCGATGCTGGAACTCCTGGCCATGTCAATGCATCTTCTTACTGGCCTCTGTGTCTTACAGGAAATGTACTGGACAGCATCAATAGGCACCTGCTTGTCACAGGGAAATGACGCAGTTACAAGGCACTGAAGGTGCCCAGACTAAGATAAAGCATAATGGTGGTAATGTCATTTATATTTTAGGACAATAATGTAATGGCTTAAAATTTTTGTTTACTTGAGCTACAATTCACTAAGAAACACTTGATATTTAACTTAAACTCCCTTGAATTTCCTATTTAATTTAATGTTTAGCAGACTGTACTGGTGCTGCTTCCACAGTGCCACCATATTTAGTTTTTGCAACATCTGCATCTGCCATGCTCATGACTGTAATTCATTAATAACTGAAAATGTTTCTAATGCACAGCTTACTCTGGACTAGAAGTTGTCGTTCTATATCTATATATATATATATAGTGAATTGGTGTCTTTTAAATCAGGTGATTATGTTCCTAGACCTCCCTAATGCCTTGGTCATACGGTTAATCAATATGGTTAATTCCAGCAGAAACTCATTGCTTAGTCATCCATCTGCCACCCCACAGATTTCTGTGCCCAGGGTTAGTTATCCCTCTAGACAGCCCCCCCAGGGCCATGTTGAGACTTTTCCAGGGGTAGGTGTTTGTTGGTGGTTGTTGGTGATTGAAAACAGGCACTTGACAAATTTGCTGGGGGGGCGGGGGTACCCTCTGGTAAAATACGAAAAGGGTCGCTCAGACTTTCAGTTGTTCGTGCCGAATGGCCTGCCCAGTCTGCCCCATACCCTGGCTGCGTCCTGCATCGCTCCACCCTGCCCCACACATGCATGCTTTTAACTTTATCTTAGCATTTACATATCAGCTTCTAAAGCAAGACAAACTGTCCAAGGTCCAGCTTGGTTCCACATCATCATATCATGGCCCAGCACCATCTACCCCCTGACCATTCCTATGCATCTCAATTCACCAGATTTAACAGAAACTTCACATCTGACCACCTCAGATTGGCCTAATATATCCAGAGAGAAGACATACTTCCCAAAAAAAACAAAATTTGTTAGTTTTCTCAGTTTTTCCTTTTTTAAGGGATGGTGCTGTGGGTGTTTAAGGCCTTTTTCTAGCATTGTGGACCGAGGGGCCATTTTAAAAGTGCAATATCTAGAAAAATATTAGAACTACTTCCTTCAAATTTTACATGGTAAATATCTGCAACTATAAGCAACTAGATACTAAAATGATAAATAAATGGGCATAAAATGCCTGTGACTATGACTTTAAGAATGTGTACTCTCATAAATGTGCATTAAGTGTAACATAGAATGTGGAGTGCTTGAATTTCCTAAAATATTTGATTGTATGACCTCTGACAGCAGACTTGAAGACCTGAAGAAACCACATTATTAAAAGTAGGGGACTGATGTTTCACAGCTTCACATATACAAGATGCAGTATATTCTGTGAAAAAAATCAAATGCATGCTTTCTGAGACATTAAAGCCTGAAAAAGAAAAACTTGAGTGTGATATATCCCATGAATGACACCATGTACCAATTTCAGATTGATTTTTATTTTTTTTTTGGAAAGTGCAAATTTCTGTCAACATTATATCCAAAATCTATGATGGCTTTCGCTGTCATTTTACCAAAATTATGTTTTTAAATACTTCTGTACTACTGTCTACTACATGTACTATTTTTGTACAACAGCCTTCAAGTAGACCTATGTATTCTAACATCATTTAAGATAGAAGGCTTAAATTTCACACAGTGTTCCTCATATACTAGGTAAAATTAAATGTGAAAGGCAGCACTAATGATATGGTTAATTACCGAGATACTGAAGTAACAAGGAATAATATAATACTTTAAACTTTTATATATCAATAAATAATATTACCTTTTTCCTATAAAAAAGTTTCAAGGAAATTGGAATAATCCTTCTTGGGAAAACATACTGCCAAAATATGCATAATTTAAGCTACAAAACTATATTTAGGAAGATCTCTGTCAATCAGTTGTTTGTGCAGCACCAAATAACTTCTATATGTGGCATCAATACTGCACAGAATCAAAATTTAGTTGCAAAAAAATGAAAACTAGTGGCAATATCAGTTTTTGAAAATGAAAGACTCTTTGTTTGGGTAATGTTTATTAATTTGATTACTGAAAAACGTTCATCGACAACTATTTACATGAATATATGTGGCAAATTACCCTTAGGGTTTCTTGGATGTTCAGTACTTTTACTTCCCAATCCAATTGAAAATGAACAATTGGTGATGCTTAAAATACACAAAACAAGAGTCACAAATAGACTGAGAGCGCCAAACTTCAAAAATTCATAACAAAAGGTTCCGCAAGGTCCCATGAATTTGATGGAAATTTTCTCATGTTTTCAGGAAAATCCATAACACGAGCTGGGAGGTCTAGGTGAGTTGGTATGGAATGTGACCCCTAACTCCTCTCCCTCTGGGACTGAGCAGCCTGCGTGTAAGGTGTCATCCTCTCCCTCCACCAGATGAGGGCAGCATTCTGAAATATCAATTATATGATATGGTAAGGGTGGAATGAATAAACAAACAATCAAAAACTTTAGAAACCAGAATTGAATTTGTGGATCTTACAGAGGCAAAAATTGTTCACGGATGATCTATAACCACTTAGAAGAAACATTATAAAAGTCTAAAATAATGTACAGTCATACCTCAATGTAAAAAAAATAAATAATTAGTAGTGCATGGTGCTAGGGGATTGGGTAGGTCTGACCTGCCCACCTTCCCATCATCCTCTGCAGTCACCTCCCACTTGGGAAGTGTCCACGGCTATGAGTTGATTGTGATGTGTGAAAAGTATGAGGGGCTCAGTCTAGGAAGACAGAGGTATGAATGCCCAATTATTTATCTAAAGACTTTAATTAAAAAAAAAAACAAAATGTGTCTGTCTCTATTTCCTCCACAACCTGCCTCTCCCGCTACTTCGTAATGATGTAATGCGCTACTTTGTACCACAATGATACAACACAATTCATGAGATTAAACACCTTGAAGTATATCTATTCATCGAGTGTGTAATATTTGTCGTGTGTAATATTTGTCCTGTCCTAAGTTTAATTAAAAATTAAAAAGGTTTATTTAACTCTGCCACAGGAACATGCCATACAGGAAAGCTTGTGCACCCTCTAGCATTCTGCCCTCAAACTTGCATACTGGGCAAGGTTCTGAGAAATAGCTAACAATAAAGCAGCACACATAAGTTTTCCTTTTATTGAGTTTCTTTGTAAAACAGAGGAAAACAGAAAAACTTTTAATCAGATACATTGAAGTTCCGAAACAATTCCCATGATATTTTCACCTGTGGTTAATTAACATAAATGAAACATTGGTAACTAAATTGGTAACGAAGCATATTTGGTAACTTTGTACCAAATAAATATTGCATTAAATGCATATGTGGATGTGACCATTTTTATCCACAAAGGGCCGGTGTGTATGCAGGTTTTTGGAATAACCTTTAGGTCAGCGGATCAAACCCAGGTATGAGGACTCTTCAGCCAATCAGTCCTCTAATTAACAATCTAATTAGGGAGCTGCAGTGAACACCAGCACACACAAGAGCCAGTCTTATCTGGCGATAACCACTGTGCCACTGTATATATTTTAAATGAAGGATATGGCAGAATGCAACTTTTTGCAAATTTTTCCTCTCTGGCAGCACATGTTGCCAGTCCATTACAGGAGACACAGAAGTGCACACTATGGGCAGTGTAGATAGGCAATTAGGAGGCTAACATGTCTTTGAGCTAGAGGAACAAACCTGCGCAGCGTGAGCAGGACATAGGAAGTGCAGTGCTGAGCAGTGGTAGGGTTCAACTGCCTTCCATAGTGGTGTGACACCACTAACTGAGCCCCCATACTGCTCCTTGAGGTTGAGTCACTTAAAAAATATTGGTATAGCCTTAATTTAGCAAGTTAAATAAAAAACTGCACATAAGTATAAAGTTGTATTGGAAAGGAGTCCGGATGAGGGGAACCAGTGCTTTTTGGATTATTTTCTTTAACAAACTGTTAGAAAAAGTTGCCTTTGATATATTGCTCATATTTCAGCCACAAAGAACTTGCAATTACCGTTTCTGCTATTTTAGAGAGGAGGACAGATCAGGTGTGTTACAACTCTCAAGAGGCTTTTCCTGGTATTTTCAGCTTGTTATGGGAAAAAAGCAATAGTTTTCTTAGGAGTAAAGTCTATCTTCTCTGTGTCTTCTGAAGAGAAATAAACACCCAATTAAATGCATACACATAACAGACATATTAATTATTAACAGTTAATCCCTGAGTAGAGAAATATTACAGTGGAGTGTTTGAGTTTTTCTTACAAAAGCTCTTTGATTTCATTACAGTAAATAAAAAATGGAAAGCATTAACCTGTATTTTGCTGCTCACCATAGCTCTTAGTTAAACATTAAGACTTGTTTTTTAATTTACAAGAAAGGTCATATTTATACAATTTTACTTATACTTACAGGGCAGCAACTGACCAAGAAGCTATTTTCATAGAATATGTACCACCTTTTGAGAATTTAGAGATGTTTTTTGTCTTCAAAATTCCTCACATAGAAATAATATTGCCAGAATTAATGTTTTAATGACTTATCATTGCATATATGTAAACATATAAGGTGGCTTAGTTGCCACTTAAACCATCATGTATTTATGTACTTACATGAAGCTGTGGTGTGTGGCATAACAACATCTAAAAAAAAACCCCTGAATGGGTTAAGCGGTTACAGAAAATGGGATGCATGCATGTGAGATCACTGCCCAGCGATGGGTTGGTGCCGCGCCCTCGGTTGTTCCCTGCCTTGGGGCAGTAGCTTCCAAGGTAAGCCTTAAAACATTAGCAGTAATATAGACATATAGAATTTGGCCTGATCCTGACCCTGTTTTCTCAATTGTACTGTTCTTTCAATAAAAGTTAAATAAGTTATGTACACGTATTTGCATTAGTTTTGGAGGTGCCCTGATCAACAACTGGGCAGATATTTTTATTCATCCCAAAAAAGAAATTGTATTTTAAAGCCAGGAAAAACTTTGTATCTCTTAGTCCGTAAATAAGAGAGCTCAGGCATCGTGGCAAGATCAAAAACAAGACAAAGTTAGAGTATCGGACATTCACAAATAGCGTTATATCAATTTTCATGACAGCCGATTCAATAAACGGACACCAGAACTGGATGAAACAAAGAACCAGCTGGAAGGCATGAAGAATGACAGTTCTGAGACATTTCGAGGCAGACTTCTTACTGTCAGCGGAGGCCAGTCTAGCGGCGACCACAATTTTGATGTAGGTGAAAGTAGTAATGGCAGACAATACCAGAAAATACATCTGAGATAATCCCGTTCTTAGGAGGCTGTGCCAACTGCTTAAGTTCATGACATCAAAATAGCAGACGACTGAGGAGTACCAAAAGCTGAATGGGGCCACAAATAGTAATGCAAATAATTCAGTCAAGGAAGGTATAAAGCTGAACAGCCACACTAAGAGAAGACCTATCAGCCTGGTTTTAGGGTTGGAGATGTCAGCATGTCTTAGAGGCAGGCAGATGGCCACATAACGCTCTAGGCACATGACTACTAGGGTCAGGGGTGTGCCGTAAGTGAAGCTATCCATGAACACACAAAGTATAACGCACAGAATGCTGGTAAGTGGATACTGGAAATAAGCACCAAGAACAGCCAAGTCTGTCATCACCATCAGAGTGGAGTCCAGGAACAGCATCTGTGCAAACAAAATGTAGCGTGTGTCAGTTCGAAACCCCTCCTGTCTAATAAGGGTAAAGATCATGAGGGAGTTGATGCACAGTAAGAGTCCTATCAGCCCCTGCACTGCCGCCATCTTATTATTTAATGACGAGTAAACGATCAGTGCAGAGCTGGAAATGCTCATGTTTCCTGTGATGTTTATTTCCATTTTGTTTTTCCTAAAATAAAAAGAGGAAAGAATTATACATTTGAATAAGCATGCAGGCTCTTTTTGGATACACTCTCATTAAATACAGTAAAGTGCAAATATTCAGATAATTCTAATACAGTTACAGTTATTCTTATTGCACTTTATTACATCTATTATACAAAAACAATATTTAATAACAAAGGTATTATGAATGTATTAATAAGAACAAGAACGAGAACATTTAAATTACTTTTATGACAAACCTTATCTGTATCCATGTTTTTACACGCTTTTGAAATATTAGGAAAAACATCAAACTTGCGAATAAAGTATCCCTGTTAAAGAGTTTAAATGTTAATTTACCTTTTAAAGCATATGGCTATTGAATGCACAAAATATGTTGACAACATTGCATCTACCATCCCTTTATATGTTGGAGCTGAACATGTAGTTCAACTGTATCATCTTGAGATTTTTGAGCCATGGGAACAGTTGCATCACTGTTGTCTTGCATAACAGAAACTCAAAATGAATTTGGTGTCTCTGGGTTTTAGTGCTGATGCAAGTTATGATAAAAGTTCTAGATAATGAGTTTTCAAATGTAATGGGTGCAGTAAAGGTTAATATATAGATGCCATTTTGTCTAACTAGATATTCTATCCAAAATCAAATTACCCATTATTACCCAAATAAAACAGTTATACAGTATGTGTCTACATGATTTTATATGGATAAATACTTACTCGGAAAAGGTTAGTCTATAGTTTCTCTATAGTTATCTAGCTAATGCTAGAAAGTATGGTGCCTGGGGACCAGCTATACTCCTGTCATATAAAAGGATTGTATCTAATACATTTTCTGTAACAGTTTGTCCTATTTAGGGTCATAGCTATTGCCTCAGGAAAGCATTTAAAATCAGTACACATAAAAGTAACATGAATGAATGTTACATTTTATATAGTGCTTTTCAAGACACCCAAAGCACTTAACAAAAACTTAAACAGAATGGCCAGCAGTTGTACTAGGTGGAATTGGCACACAGAAAAATAAATTGATGTTACGGACAGGAAACGGGAGCCCAGTGAACACAATTTAGACTTACAGTCCTCTTCGTTCGTATTTCTGAAAGTTCGTAAGCTGAATGTTCAGCGTCTGAATGTTGCAAGTGTTTGAGAGTTATAAATTCCACTTTTAATCTTTGTTAGATTAGAAATTAGGGATTTAAGCAATCCACAGCGACAAGTACGTCACACAATTAACCCTTCAGTATAAATCACGAGGAATAATGAAAGCAGATGGCCTACTCTGTATTCTGCATATGATCTGATCTCACTTAACTGGAAATTCCTTAGGAGAATGCAAACTGAGCTACGCTCAGCTAAAATTGAAAAAAAAAAAAACACAGACAGAAGCCTACAGAGAAACTACATGTGCATTAAATATTCCATTCAGTTTCTGATATTTTTGACAAATGGTGTTCTGGATATCTCCACTTCAAAATTTATGTTCCATCAAAGTGAAATATTACTCATTTGAGTAATCCAAGCTTCAGTCCTTATTAGATTTCCTGCTGGAAGAAAGAATCACAGGGCAGTGGTACAGGATATCACCTGTCATTATAAACCTGCCAGGAAGAGGATCCAAGTTTACTTTGCCGCCACATACAGTGATGAGGATCATAAGAAAGGCAAAAAAATCCCCAAGGATGACTGTTGGTGAATTACGAGACCAAGTCAAATCTTGGGGTTACCATGTCTCTGTTTTTCATCCAAAGGCCCCGGAAACCTTGTTAGGGTACATGACACTGTGGACTCCATGAAATACGAAGACATTTTATATCAGAATTTGGCTGCCTTCCCCAGGAAACTAAAACTGGGCCCTCTTGATGAAGGATTTGTTTTTCTTTCAATAATTTTATTTCAATGAAAGGTTGGATTTTTCTCATTTTTCAGTGTGAGATGAAGCTACTTCACCAAAAGGTGGATTTTAAAACCCTTTTTACAAATTTTTACAAGGGGTGCCAATAATTGTGGAGGGTATGTGTCCAACCCTTGCCTGATTCCCCAGCTTGGTCATTGCTATCCACCACCAGTAAAGTCTGTTTATGTGTATCGTGCCCTGAATAAAACAAAACGGTCAACAGGTGGATCATCCCTGGGTTTCTGTCGTGACACAAATGGACATCACTCCATATATGTTTCCAAGGTTCCAATACCTTTGGTCAGATCGTATATGGATTATGGGTTCAAAACAGATTTAAGCCTGAATCTACCAGGATCCAGTTAAAATCTGGGTTGTACAGTATGTTCCAAATCCATAACTTATCTGCAAGACTGGATTTTGCTCATCTGGCCAAAATGTGGTGCAGATACATCTGTAGAGGTCCAAAACAAATTTTCTACCTTGTTGAGTATTTTTTTTTTGCTAAACTACAAACTGTATATGTAGTGAAACACCCTTTGCATTTTAATATTAGATTAAATACCATAACAAATTATTTCCATTTAATTTCCCTATAAATGCACACAATAATAAGTCTTTGAGTACAAAATAAGAATAAGATGTTCTAAACTACCATATTTAAAAATTCAAGTGAAAAGAAAACAAAAACATTTACATAAACCTCCATTTAGGCCTCTGGGGATGGAACGGTGCATATATACTGCTTTCTGCCAGTTCTGTCAGACGCCAGCTGATTAAGAGCTTAGCCCTTTCGAAGGAAAAGCAAAAGGGCAAAAAAAACTCATCATTTGTTTCCCTGTCTTTGGTTTGTCATGTCCTGTTCTCTTCCAGTCCTGTTTGTATTTTTGTTCCTGGTTATCAGTCAATATTCCTTGTGAACCAGCTGCAAACTGCCTCAGTGCAGGTCACAGACTGATAAAGCCAACAGGTCGACATCATCTGGAAAAAGCAAAGACTTGATCCTGAGGTCACCAAACTGGACTCTCTCCACCCTTTGGCTATGCCTAGAAATTCTGTCCATAAATGTTATCAGAATTGGTGACAAAGGGCAGCCCCAGTGAAGTCCAACACCCACCGAGAACAAATCTGTCTTACTACTGGCAATGCAGATCAAAATCTCGCTCCATTTATGCAGGAACCTGATCACCCGTAACAGTGCCCAAGCCGTGCATTGAGATGAGTCCGACTATATCTAGTCAGTATCTCTATACCTCCTACACCAGCTGAGGCTTCTTTCCTGCCAGAGAGGATATTGTTGCTTCTTTAGTTAAATAAAAAACTGTATGAATTCAATAGGATTAGTCATTTTAATTTTAGTGGAATCCCTTCCATCCCACTCATGACAAATGTCTAATAACAGCTTATTTTCCCAAGAATTTATTTTGTGATCTTGTGAAAACAACTTTGGCTATGTAGCGATCATGAAAAAAATAGGTTGTGACCTTGACATAAGAAAAATGGTGTGATGGATGTCCTTTATGGACATCTGTACCATGCAGCGTTGCAGTGAAAAGATACAGATAAAGCAGTTTGTGTATACATGTGAAGGAGGCATGTTAAAAATGTCATGCTTTGAGTTTTCCTTAAATTCTTTAAATGGAAAATAAAGTTGTCCTTTTTTTGCTGATCTGAAAAATGATCCAATCTGTGACCCAAATACCTGTGATATGATGAATGCTGAAGTTTGAGTTTTGTGATTGGTTGTACCCCTAATCCATACCTAGAAAGCTATTTAGTGGAATGGAGGACTCCAAATCCATTATGGGCATGTCCAAATCCATTTTTCTATTTTGACGGCATAAAAAAACTAAATTTGCACCAGCATAAGGAACAAACACGCTGTCCTAACTCTCTTAATTATTCAGGGGGTGTTTTGGGTGCAACATGCAATAAACCAATTAGAATGGCATGACATCTCACCTTTAAAAGGCATGAGCTACGGCGGATTGTTATTATTGTGTTTACCTGACAGACCAGATTGGCCATTGGCCAAGCAAGTGGACCTGCCTAGGCACGTAAAAATGCGTGAGCACATCATTTACGGAAGCACCAGCATTCTGCCTGAAGTCCATATTTCAGGGAATATGATAAATTTTGTCATCAGGGGTTGGCCATGGACAGCTGCAGTCAGTGGGTGTGCAGCACTGATTCTTATGTCTAGCGGAATCTTTTACTAAGTATATTCAACAGGTGGCATGTATGTAAACTTTCTCCTTTCAATTTGTTCAGTTCCAAACAATAAATATCAATATGACTGGAAATCTTATCTCATCTATATTTCTTGAAGATTAATGACATATTCCTGCTCTTGATTATTGTTGTGTAAGCTTCATTTAGTCCCAGGAGATGACATCTGCCCTCTGCTGGTCTGGAGGAATATTATTGCCATACATGTGTGCCAGCTACAATTTGGTAAATTGTGTGTATGAACTCGGCTTAAGCCTTTCGAGATCAAGTATTTGTGGGATGAGGTACCAGCAACTGTGCCCTCGTTTTCTGGCATTACCAGATCATCCATTCAGTGCCCAAAGTGCTAAAATGATGTCATAAGTTGTAGAAAACAGAAGCTCGCTGCTCAGCCTGGTGTGTTTAAATATACCAAAGAGCTGGTGGTGGATTTCAGCAGAAGGATGGAACGCTCCTACTCCCCCCTCTACCTCAACGGGGTTACAGTGGAGCGAGTGAGCAGTTTCAGATACCAGGGCGTTCGCATCACTGAGAACCTGACATGGACAGAATACGTCCGGAGCCAGTGCAGCGAGGCGAGGCAGCGTCTCTCCCACCTGAGACAGCTGAGGAAGTTTCGCGTCTCTCCTGTGATCCTGAAGTTGTTCTACTTCACTGCAGTAGAAAATGTCCTGGTATGGTAATAGCCGTGTCTGCAGAGGGCGATTCGGGCAGCAGAGCGCTGCACCAGATCTGCTCTACCGTCTCTGCAGGACATGTACACTAGGAGATGCCGGAGCAGTGCAATCAGGATCATTAAAGACTCGTCTCACCCCAGTAACTGTATTTTCGAGCTGCTAAAATCCAGCAAACGCTCTAGGAGTATTACGGCAAAAACAGAGAGACTCAGGAGGAGCTTCTATCCTCATGCCGTAAGACTCGCGTTTTAGGAGTATTACGGCAAAAACAAAGAGACTCAGGAGGAGCTTCTATCCTCATGCCGTAAGACTCGCGCTTTAGGAGTATTACGGCAAAAACAGAGAGACTCAGGAGGAGCTACTATCCTCATGCCGTAAGACTCGCTCTTTAGGAGTATTACGGCAAAAACAGAGAGACTCAGGAGGAGCTTCTATCCTCATGCCGTAAGACTCCTCAATCAGGACATGACACCACTACCTCTCAAATATTATACAGCAGATATGTAAACTGCATGGACTATCTACAAACTTCAATGCACACTACACTTGCACAACATCTCATGCGTCACCACTTGCCACTTTTTTTTGTATGTGTTGTATATTTTGTTGAATTCACTCTTCTGTCCGCACTTTATTTTATATTGTCTGCACATTTTTACTCAGTTTTCTCTTTCTCTTTTTGCACAGTCTTTGGATCGGTCAGGGTTCATTTCACTACATGTTGTACTTGTTATAACTATGTATGTGCCGAATAAAGAATCTTGAATATACATTTTTGTCGATTGTTCAAATAGCCTATTATCAATACGTAGTTCTGATAATAAACTTGAATGATTTTTAATGATATGATTTATTCTTTATTTATGCGTGTACCTGTGTCTGTATAGAGCGCCATGCACCTGCACATTTCTAAAATGCTCTGATTAGATATGATTTAATAATATGCCCCTTTTTCTTGGTCAAATGTTAAATGTTATTTCACTGCCTTAAAATAGTAATGTGCCAGTAATGCGCTCAGTCACACCTCATTTAAAAAACACCACTCCAACAAGCAGGAAATGAGTCTAAAATCATTTACTTTGATAGCATGCGTGCTTGATGGGAAAATGAGGAAAGCGCTGGTATGAAACTAGCAAAACCATTTTGCATCACGCTTTCCGGCAAAATAGGGCCCCATCTGTTATTCTGCTGCTTTCCGGCAAAATAGGGCCCCGTCTGTTTTTTCTGCCATCACAAAGATTTAACTTTTGGTGTTTAAGCAAATGTTGGTTTCTGAAATGAAACACTTACTCCTTTACAGGTGTTTTCATCTCAAATTTTTTGCCCTGGGAAGGAACCTACCAGGACTCTAACACACATGGACACACAAACCTGTATAATGTAATATCAGCTGTACATTGTATGGTGAGCAAATATGATTTTATCACACATATCATCATTAGAGATATCATTATTGTGTAATGGCATCACAAACAGTCTTGAAAATCATTTAATATGGCTCTGCCTTTATGTTTTAATTTCCGACTGTATTGTATTATTCACTGCATTTTAAACGATCACTCTGGTCTTTCCATTTTATTTGCGATTTTCATTTCTACATATCACATTGTAAATAAAAACTTAACTAGAGCATTCCTGAGTTTCCCCCTTTTTTTGTTAGTAAGGTATACTTCTTAGCAGGTTAGTAAAGTTTGTTTATTTCAAACTAGGTCGTGGGTGTAGAGGCGGGGGGGAGGTGCAGGAATTAGCCAGCCTGCTTGCTTGCTGTACATAATGGTAGACACTGCTAATATTGTTGACCTGATTTTAGGGAAGCCGTTTGATAGTTTTCCTTACAAGGAGAGACTCAGATTTAAACAGCAGGGCAGATCAACACCCAGTATTCCCTAAAATGTGCTTCATCTGTTTGAAAGACCACCGGCTGCCACTGGGTCAAGGATGAGAACTGGTCCCTTGTCTTCCGGTATTTGAAAACCATATAATCAAAAATTAAACTGGTGCAACATTGTTTTAGTTATATTCCATTAAATTGGATTAAATTGCATATTGAGAATGTTTAGTGCACCTTCACCAAAGCACGAATGCCTTTATTGTGAGAAACAGAAATAATGTAAACAATTCTTTAATCTCACTTCAAAAAGTGTTTTCTTGTCATGGGGTGAACAGCGGCAGAGCAGCAGAAGACAGCGCCCTTAATGTGCTGTCTCAGGATGTTGTCACGCAGGCCGTAAATGAGGGGACTCAGGAAGCGTGGCAGAAGGATGAAGCAGAAGAAGTTGAAGAAGGGGATGTGGTCGCGCAGCCAGCTGACTTGGCCCACGATGAGGCTCTCCGTCACGGGTTGGGTGAAGGACACCATGCAGAGCAGCAGCTGGAACCCGTGCAGTAGCACAGTGTGCATCGCCTTGGTGACAGAGCCCCGGTCCTGCCGCATCCGCCGTGACTCAAAGAGGATCCTGACGTAGGTGAACAGAATGATGATGCCCACTAGTGCAAAGAATACCCTGTTAAGGACCACTTTGAATAACGTCTGAATTGGAGACGAGTTCAGAATGACTGCTCTGCACATCACCATCCTGGAGAGGTCAGGCTGTGGCTGGCCCAGGGAGAAGTCAACGGTAGGGAGGATGCAGCTAGTCAGCCACAGAGCCAGCATCATGACCCAGATGCGGTCTGCCTGCCACGCTGCAGGCTGCTGTAGCGGGTAAAAGATGGCCACGTAGCGCTCCAGGGACATGGCTGCCAGGATGAATGGGGTGTTCTGGAAGGTAGCAGTGGATAGGAAGAGGAGGGGGATGCATGAGGCAAAGGGGATTTGCAAGCCAGAAAACACAATGAAGAAGAGGATGACGGAGAGGGAAAGCTGTAATGTGTCATTGATCAGCATGTAGACAAAGAGGATGTAGCGTGAGCTGTCCCAGAACTGCTGGTTTGATGCAAAGGTGTGTAGCATCACGACGATGTAATAGAAGAATATGCTTAAGAAAGGAATTATAGAGCATATCTTCAGTGTCGTTGACAGGCCCTTGTTCATAATTGTATTGCCCAGAATGACTGTTTCATTCTGCATTATCTTCAGGAGCTCTACAATGAAACATGATGAGAGGCATATCAGTCAGTAGACCTTACGTATATGTTTCACCAACATTAATGTGTGAAGTGAACAATTATGAACTATGTAACTTATATAACTTACCATTTTTAAAAAAAGTATTCTAAGCATAATGAATTTGATCATTTCTTAAAAATCAAAGTTCCTTTAATTTTGAATTGTCTTTTCGCTGTAATTATTATTTTTTTGTAACATTTGTAACTATAACTGTCAATAATATAAATATGTAATAGCTATTGCTAATAGACAATTGCACTAATAACTTAAATATCTGTCATGAAGCAAATCTCATGTTATCCAAACCTCTGACATACGGCATATAATGGAATCGAGAAGCCAAACTTACCTCACTGAACCACTCACCATGAGCTATGGGGTGGTGAAAAGGTGGGGAATCAGATTTTATTTGATTAGACCAGAGAATCGTTGCCTGGAATTCTTCCCACTGGAGGAAATGCTTTGAAGGTATGCACAAATTGTTTGTGTTCTTTATTCCTCAAGAGGGAAAATTAATTTCATGCTGTTGTCATAATGGATAGCTTTCATCATTGCAGTTTACCATAAGTACCTAATGATCTACCTAAGGATCTACTTGCTTTTGAACCGTTTTAATATTGAAAAATATTGATGTTGAAAAGATGTTGAATAGTGCTCTATTCCGTATTGAGAAAACAAGGAGCAAAAACCTGGGCTAAGCCTCTGTGCCTGTAATCAGAACAGGTCACTGGTTCAGGCCTGACCTCACCATGTCTGCTGGGACTTGAACAAGGCCTTTAATCCCCAGTTCCCTGGTCACCACTCCTTTGCTGGCAGCTTGCGGTCATCTATAGAGAGCACAATGGGGGGGGGGCAAAAAGAGCATTTCCCCCCAGGAATCAATGAAGTATCTATCTATTATTATTATTATTATTATTATTATTATTATTATTATTATTATTATTATTATTTAGTTGTTGATAATATTATTGTTATTATTGTTATCTCAAAATCAAATTATTCATAACTAGGTTATTTATAGACACATCTATTTCTTTTTTTAAAATGTGTAAGTTAAAGCATTTTGAGCAATTTTGGACTGTATAGTACATTGACTGAGTTTTACTGATGTTGAAGAGCTGTGGTGTTTTTGAGTTAACAGCTTCTTTGTGAGTTTTTAAGTTCTCTCTGATGCACAATGCATTTAAGATATATTAACTTCAATTATCTGGAACATTTGTCAAATACACACAGCAATTTTGTAAATCTTCTGATGAGAGTTTCAGATTTAAAGAAATGGGGAGGGAATCAGCTATCAAAAGACTTTTCTGTCAGCAACATTGTTAGTTTGGTAGTGTGTTTGGCTCATCGTTTAAAACCACAAAGGATGGATTTTGACATTGATATGTTGTCTGTAAACTTTGTCCTTGTTCTGTGTGCCTCGTGAATAGACAACCAGAGATCTCTAGAGTACAGTTAGACACACACACATAATAGCCACATTAATTATTAACGGTTGAGCCCTGTACAGTGCCTTGTTACATCAGAGTGTTTGCACTTTTGCTAGGCAAACTGGGTCTCTCAGTGGACTTCTGCCACAACAGGCTGGAACTGGATTCCTCACGGCCACCCAGAATGAACAAGAGACCTGAGTGATTAAGTTAATGAATGCATTCAAAAGCATAACAATACCTCTGACCTCTGAACCGATACACAATATTTGTTTTCTAAATAATCAGAGCATTTTAAACCTTGGTTGAAACTGAACTCATTGGCTTTTGCTTACGGCACAAAATGACACTTTATGTAAACTTTGAGACATTTCATTAAAGCAAGACCAAAATTTTGTGACAATAATGTTAAGTTTTGTATGGACATTTTCACTTGTGTCGGTCTCTGTAAAGAATCATTTTTATTGCCTTAATTATTTTTTTACATATACACATAGGGCTGGTTGGACCAGATTTGTTCTTTCTGTCACTGTCCTGGTTGGCTGACTTTGCAATTCACTGGTCCCACCATATTCTCCACAATACACAGCCAGCACCAAGTGGCCAGAAATGTGCAGTTAGGGCTAGTTGCTCGGTCCAGAACTCACTCATCTGTCTGGAAATCATGGGGTTGGTCAAGCCAGTTGCACAGCCGCTGCTGGGCCTGCTGGGCTTCTGCCACATGCACCTTCAGCACCAGCTCGCTCTGGATTCTCTCCCCCATCTCCTGGTTATGTTCCATTCCTGATCAGAGGGGGAATGGTTTGGTTTCCTATGCCTTGGCCATGTTGAGTGGCTCATGTAGTCTTTGTCCAAAGAGGAGCTCACATGGTGTGCTGCTGGAGGAGGCAAACATCACATCTTGGACCATGAGATCTCAGTTTATCCCATCCTCATTTTCTGCCATCTGGAGCATTCTTTTGAGGGTTTTATTAAACCTTCTATGAGGCCATCTGTCTGAGGATGGTAAATCAAAGTCTTTAGCTATTTTACTTGTAGCAGCTGGCACAGGTCAGCCATTGGGTGGGCAACAAAGATGGTTCCCTGGTCCGTAAGAAGGTCTTTGTGGGATTCTATCCTGTGTGGTCATGAGGAAAAGCTCGTCAGCAATAGCCTTTGAGGTTTTCTTTCTTAGGGGAATGGTTTCAGAGTAATGGGTGGTGTAGTCTATCCGTATCAAGATGTACTCATAGCCCAGGGACTGACCCCACAAGCTCCATGCCTACATGCTCAAAAAACACCTCACTGATAAGAAGTGAGACCAGAAGGATCGGGATACTGGCTGTGGTGACATCTTCTGGCACATGGCAGACCACTGGCAAAAGTTCCATGCCTTGGTTTCTATTTCTGGCCATTGGAACCGATTTCAGATGTTCTCTATGGTGTTCTGGGATGCAAGATGTCCCCTTGAGGGGGTGGGTGTGTCAGTTGCATTACCATGTTGAACTTGGCACAGGGTTTGCTCAAGATGGCAGTGCATTAAGTTGCAGCAGCCTCTAAGTCCAGACTTTGGTGCTAAAATATACGATCACATGGTTACAACTGGTGCAGCCAAAATTTCCTGCATCATTGCACTGCTTGATACTCAGGAAGCTTATTTTTGTTAGTCATATCGAGAAAAGTTTCCATTGTGTGTGTGTGTGTATATGAGGGTTATGTTTTTAATTCATAATGAATTAGGTGATAAAAACCTGTTATTTTGACGTTGCGGGGACCATTTATTAAAATCTGAAAAAAATGAAGGCGCATAAGTAACCCCATACAGCAGAGGTGGGCCATCTTGTCTGCAAAGTGCCAGTGTGTATCCAGGTTTGTGGGGTAACCTAAAGCTGTTGAAATGCAGGTGTGAGGGCTGTTCAGCTAAACAGTCATCTAATTAGTAATCTGTGTCATTCAAAAAGTGTAAAAGAATCTATGTGAAAAATGTATATGTCTTCTACAAGATTACCCCCCCTACCCCCAATGTTATCGTTCATTGCAATGTTTCACTGTAGATTTTGCCACATGCCAATTATGTAGATATCGTCCAACGGTAATGTATTCAATCCTCTGCGGTGTATGGTTAACAGGGCTGGATTGTTCAACCTGCTTCTAGGGGATGTCCAAGGCATCATCTACGGAGTCTCCACCATTTGCACAATTTGCGCTCAATGTTCTTTCTGTCTACTGCATGATCAAACATACTCTTGAAGTGTGCATAGAACTGTTGTGATGGCAGATTGTGATGACAAGACTGGGCTCTTCTGATGCCATAGAGCTGAATCCCAGACCTGGGCTCCTCCAGGCGGAAGCTAGATAGCAGTGACAATCTCCTCAGGGAAGATCTGAGTGCGTTTCTTGAAAATACCACAGTAGTGGCAATGTCTGCTGCAATTTAACCAAATTGTGTGTATGGATTCTATGACAGTTATAAACAGAATTTAAACAGAGAAGTTCAACATCAGGATAACAATCACACACCAAGCATTTCAGATAACTTAAGAGTAGTATTCTAAACTTCAAAGGTGTAACAACACCTTGTTGATGTAGGGTTTTCTCTCCAACATGTCATCATAATAATCCGCTTACGTTGGGTGGATATTTTAGATTGTGATTAATTAGGCCAAGGAAATGGTTTCAAAAGATGCCACAAATTTAAAAGCAGGCGGGGGAAGGCAAGAATGACCAAAAGCCGTGACACTTCTTTATGTTCTAGCAATCCATTGATTAATTAAGATGTTGTAACAAAGTGAGGTAAGTGAGCTGGCTGCGCCATGTAGGACAGAGGAGGCTATCACAGACTGCTCCACAGGAGAAGATGATGATACTGCACAAGAGCAGAAAGTACATTTCACATTCCCCGAGGAATGAAAAGGCATGATGACATTGCCATTTGTAAGCATTACATCATGGCATGCAATTAAAAGGCAAAGCAGAATTGGCTAATTAGCCGAGTGGGGAGAGGCCTCCTGGAACAGCCCTAACAAAGGCAGGAGCTTGTGAGACGGCAGCTCTGGTATGTTTGCCTAGTCAGGACGCCATCCACTTTAGTATTATACCTTGACAAATTGTCACAGCTCCTAGATATTCTTGGGCACCCACTCTGCTCTTCCATCTAAGGACAGAATTGGCGTACCTGTCACCAGGGGTGTTGATGGGGCATGGATACCCTGACAGATTCAGGAGGTCCAGCACTTTACAGGGTCCCTTGAATATATATATAATTATGCGATATAAAGGGGCAGGGGGGTGCCATCACTCCTCCTCTGGGGCTGAGCCTGCCTGCCTTGAGCGGCCTCTAGGAAGAGCATGAGGAGGCCAGCATGATGGATGATGTCTACCCAGTATTTACTCAGAGACTACTTAATTCACTGTCCATGCAAAAATCCAAGAACTCAGAACACTTACAAATATTCAGAACCATTTAGAACAACTTGGAAATAAATGAGAACATGTCCAAGCACAAGATTATTATTTTTTTTTTATTGCCCACCACCACCCCCCCTCTTCGGAGGACAACTTTATTTTACATTATAAGCACAAGATTATAATCACAACACTTTTAAGACCTAAACCCTCACCTGTATGTGTCCTTGTGAGTCTCATAGGAGAGAAAAATGGTATATGTGAGAACTAAAGAATTATTATGTATCTTTACTTGTAGAAATGGCAGATAAAGTATCATAATCGTAGCCAAATCTTCAAATGTGTGGAAGAGAGAAGCTGTGGACTGTATGTTGAAGAAAAACCAAGCAATAGCCGCAAAAAGTGAAACACTCTGATTAATGATAAAGTCACAATTAACTCTTGTTTTATAAGTGTCTCTCAAGTTAGATCAGTTACACCATTTGTTGATTGTAAGTATCATATACAAAAAAGTAAAACAGAAAAAGCTTTTGTCTATTATACAACGAGGGTAACCATGACAATATAATTAGTTTTAATATGAGATAATAATATTGGCATAGCAGGTTTAAAAATGTAATTAAACTAGATAAAGTTCAATGGTCAGTATGAATAATAGTCTGTGAAACTTCAGTGCTTTTTCCGTACACTGGGACTCTAAAGGTTGGATGAGAAAATTAAATTAAGGTCTAGTATAACTTGGGTGGTAAATCATAAGTATTACTGTGAACCCATCCAAACATACATACATTCAGGGGCATCAGAGGGATATAGAAACCCTGGCAGTTTCTGGAGGCCAAGCATTTTATAAGGGCCCCAAAACCTACAGTCGGGGGCCCCCTGGTTGCCCCTCCCCCCAAAGTCTATCTATTGCATGACCTATATTTCTTCATATTGAAAATCGAAAGCTCTGCATACATTCAACCACACAGATTATCTGGTCATCTGGGGTTTGTGATTTACTACCTCCATGTATCCTTAAGAAACAAAATATTAGGCTCTACACACTGTGTCCAGGCGTTTTCTCCTCATCACATGTTTAATCTCACATAGCTCACAGCTGATAGGCACATAGTTGCAGTGTACAGCTCCATACCATTTCCTGTGAACACGTTACTATCTTCAGTCTAACAGCTAAAAATGTTTCTTCCTTTTGAGCTCATTTTGTAAATGTTCATTCCGTTAGACCAATTAAAAGACACTTACATTCAGAAATAATGGTATAAGTATTATACCTCAGAATATTTCAAGATATTCAGGAATTATAATTTTTTTTGTTAAAACAAATTGGTAGCTGTGGCTGTAATAATTCTTTGGTATTCAAATGGAGGTACCCACTGCTGCCTTCTTACACAGAATGAATAACATCTGAAATCATATGATTGCAACAAATCATTTTTCAGTTTCCATATAAGGTATCAGAGTGTATTAATTGTGAATATTAAAATATTTAATCAATACATGCCTGTATACAGACATCTGTAGAACCATCAATAATTGTATAAAAGTCAGCATAGCAATTTCCCCCGTTAATTAAAAATTTTGTAAAAACATAATACATGCCAATAGTATAATCCATAATTAATTACATGGTGTCACTGGATGTAGTTTTTAACAGTTAGAATTTGATATAGAAATATTTTTACATGATTTTTACTTGATTCTTAAATTTTGAAAGACTATTGATCAATAAACTTGGGATGTATTTTCTTATTTAACCCACAAAAAGCATAGTGTTTCAAAACAAGGTAAAACTGATCATCCCGTAAACCATATATCAGGGGGTTAAGA
>JABFEA020000039.1:16595321-16613550 GCA_019775915.2 Cyphomyrus plagiostoma | reverse complement strand
GTTGCTTCCGGGATAGGCTCCGGACCCCCCACGACCCAGTAGGATAAGCGGTTTGGATAATGGATGGATGGATGGATAATTAGTTATTAATAAATTCCGTAATTAGTTTGCAGTTCACTTGGTTTGAAGTTTATCTCTGTTCTTTTCACTTGAGCTCTGCATGAGTTAATCAGTCAATCGCGTGGCGTGTTTCTGAGAAATTTAACAAATCAGTGAGGCGTAAAACAAACAAGAACTAATCAGCAGAAGACATTTGTCTTTCACTGTGTGGAATATATTTGGAAATATTTTGGATTCCATAGAGAGAATATTGAGTAAAAGCAAGTGATTTGTTGTCGCTGCTTTGTGTCTTTTGGCACAGCTTGTAGCAACAAGTGTAAGAGAATATGATTATGCTACTGCAGTTTATTTTGTTTTTGTTTGTACATTTAGGTTGTCATTGATGCTTTGTGAAATTTTGTTCCTAATAAAATTTAAAAATGAGAGTGAATTGTCAGTGTACCAGTAGACTTTTTGACAAGTTAACCAGTAAAAACAGACACTATTGGTGAATGAGATTGAGATTAATTTGCATTTGCATTCAATTTATTTTGGGTACATTTCCAATTCATTTTTTGTTTTATAAATATTGCAATATTTATTGAAGATCTCAAATACTACAATATGAATTTTTCCAATATTGTTTAGTCCTAGTTTCAAGGCAGCATTTAAAGTTTTTAGTTATCCTTTTGCTATAGTAAGAAATGTCTTATTTTATATGGCAGGAAATGAATGGAGGAGCCTATAAGCTATAGAAGTATTGTTAGGATTGTGTTAAAAATAAAAAAAAAAATCTTTATTTGCCGTAACTGCCCAAGGCCCAGATTACTAAATCTTATTATATACTCCTGCACTTGGGCTGTCGCGTCAGTTTAATTTAAGTTTCAATTTAATTTATTCAAGCTGTTTTTGTAACGTTTTATTTTTAGTTTCTGCAGCAATGAGTAATATTTCTTTTTGTATGGAATGGAATAAGTATTTTGATCCATATTTGATACAATTTTCTTTGTGTGTACTGGGGGTGGGGTAAATTGAATATTATTCAAATAATAACTGGTAAAAATTGACTAGTAATTCTGTCTGAAATGCTCTTACTTAGCATCTGTTTATTTGGTGAAATATTTTTGGGTAACTTTCTTCTATGGGGGAGCTGAATAAATTTAAAGCCACCAAAGTACAGCAGCAGTTTTTACCTGCAACTAATTCACATACTGTAGGTATTTTATCTTCATGCACATGGAGAAGATTTGTGCTGATGTTCGGTTTTGCTTCAGGGTTGTGGCATGTAACAGGTGCCACATGGTACTTACATGGAAAGAAAGGAACTGCAGGAAGCCACAGAAAATGGCTAATAAGGATATTTACCTCCAGTAAGAAGAGTGTTTGTTTGTTTGTATGCCTGTCCAGGCAGCCCTTTAAGAGGAAGGAGAACACAGCACTGGTATGGATTGTGAAAAGGTGGCGATCCCTTGCTTTGTTTTCAAGTGGCCACAAAAATTGTTTCTTTTTTTAAGGTTTGTCTTGAGGTTGATATGTACATATACCACAGTAATGAAGAGGATCCTAGCTGAAAACTCAAAACTTTCCAGTGTCCATAGGATTCCAGGTGGGTTGTTGCTGACGTGAGAGAAATCCACAAATCAGTATGGGGGGGTGGACTGTAAGGCTGGGCAAGGGGGAAAGCGACTGGTGTTTGACAGAGATACAAGCCTCATCGACCAGTCTCCATTTAACATTAAGTCTCCAATATTTCTTATTTTCCGTAAGCTATATTACATTTTTTTTTATATTTTATAACCACTTAGTCAGTGCAGTTTAATATGCTATGGTGTTGATTCACTTTCTGTACCTTAAATTTTCATTTACCAGTTCATGTTATATAAAAGAAATCCTTGGAGTAGCATGTTATGCAAAGAAGTGGCTTAAAATGATGGCCACTCATGTAAAGGTACACTAACACTCGACTTCTGATGCCTCAGTGCAGTAATTACTCATCGCGTCTGGAAAGTGCATCACAGCTGTGCCAGCAGCCAAGTCTCTGAGCTTCCATCTATATGTAGTCCAAGTTTTTTACATTTTAATTTTAATTTCCTTCTGCTCCCCTTCTGTACAGCTACTGTGATCCAGCTAATGAAAAATAAGCAATTGACCCTTTTCGGGAGCAAAGACGAGTTTCAGCTGGTAACAGACTGTTTACCCTGCTTGTTACAGATGCTCTTGTGGGCTGTCTGAGAGGCAGTAGCCCTAAAAACCAGCCCTGAGCCAAACTCCACTTCCTTCAGTAACCCTCCCCCCCTTCCATTGAAGGAAACTATGCAAGATTTTGGTGTCACACTCTTACTTTCAGGTGACCACCAGCGTTTCACACGTGTGGCTTTGGAAGTAAAAGTCTTAAAAAAAAGAGCTCATGCCGGTCCTACTGTAGGACCTCCGAGGGCAAGAGCCTCACTTGAGTGTTACAAGTGTCGTGTGTGTACGCGTGCGTGTGCGTGCATACGTGTGTGTGTGTGCGTGCGTGTGTGTGCGTGTGCGTGCATGCGTGTGTGCGTTTGTGCTTCTCAGACACTTGTGGCTTGGAGCTGGCCCGGGCTTTGGCAGCTTTCATACTGGAGTGTACTGTGGTATGAAGGCAGCCAGATGTGGACACACACGCCAGGCCGGGTTTCCCAAGCACTCCCATGGTGCTGAACAACCTGTGCACTCTCACTGTTTACAGTCTGCTTGGCTGATCTCATTCTCACAAACTCACTCAGCACCCAGCTGTAGATATTCATATCTAGACTGCATTGTTCCTATAAATAAATACATTAAATAAATAAATAAAAAATAGAGCTAAGGAGTCTAATTTAAAGGTGTGGCTTGTCTGTGTGTCGAACAGTTCATTTGGTCTTTGTCGGTTTCATCTCAAGGTCACAGGAATTGGTGGCTTATTTGGTGTGTGTGTGTGTGTGAGTGTGAATTTGTGTTGGTCTTTTGGTAGTTGCTAGTGGACTGCTGTCCATTCCGGTTATGAATCACTCCAGACTCCCTTGTTGGTTTGTGACTTGGGGGGAGGGGGGTTTATGTTGGAATCTGTCTTAAATTCATAAATGTGGTTTAGGTTCAGGTCAATAAGCACCACAAGAGATCAGAAACTAACTTGCACCTGCATGAGTATTTCCTAGTCTCTGGACTGTGCTCTGTCTGCTAAGTTCACTTGTGTTCTGAGTGAAGTAGCAGCCATTCAGAGAGCCAGATTCCTGATGGCATCAAACCTTTTTCCTATTTGCCACATGAATGTGTTGATGGGTAAAGGTGATTGGTTATTACCAGTTGGCAACAATGGTCAAGCTGTCTGCCTACTGGAAACAAGGAACTGAGATCTAATTATTTAATAATTACTTAACTGTAATGGTTACCTGTAATTAGCCTACTTTGGAAGGTAATCCCCCCCCCCCCCCTAAGGTAATTACTGTAGTGAATCCCTGACATGGACTGGTGCCTGGGATAAGCTCCAGCATTTCCACAACCTAGGACTGGAGAAGCAGTTGTGATACACGTGTAGGCTTAGCTAGCTACCTTGGTTTCAAAGTTTCTTTGGGGTTTCAAAATAAAACAAACTCATTTATTTATGCCTGTACTATATGAAATCATGATTAATTGAAATGTTTGTGCTCAATATTCGGCTATCTATAAAACAAAAGGGAGATGAAATTTACTCGAAACCGGAGTGCCCGGAGGAAACCCTACGATGACACAGGGAGAACATGCAAACTCCACACACATGGAGCCAGGCAGAGACTCGAACCCAGCCCCCAGAGGTGTGCAACCGTGCTAACCACTGCACCACCATGGCATTAACTCATGTCATGATTATATCATGATGTGATATCATGCAGCCCTGATCTATGCATTTCTTGTTTTTTTCAAAGTGAATCCTAATAAGATTCTACAATTGTGCATTGAAATACATTTTATCTCAATTTATTTCGTTTTGTGGGTTTTTTTGCACAGTCAGTAATGGAAGTCAGTTAAGACAGGTCTGCTTAGCTTGCAGACACGTACTTGGACTCTGAATTAGAACTGTAGCACACAGCTCTTCTTTGCTTTGTGTGATTGGCTACAGATGGCAGTGATAAGCTGCAATGGATGGATGATAGAAGGATATGTGGGTGGGTAGGAAAACCTCAGGTTTCGGATTGTGTGCATAAAACCACTTTAAGTGAACACAGAAGAATGAATATATATGGCAGGTAATTTTGACGATGGCCATGGAAGTACTGTGTCATAAGGCAAGGCATGCATGATGTGATAGAATGAAATGGAGGAAATGAAAAAAGTATTTATGTATGAATGTGTGTGTGTGTATATATAATATCTATATATGAAATATATCATGTATGTGTAATAATCTTATGGTTACAGTACCAAAAAAAAACTATAAAGACTATAATTTTAAAGGCATACTTTTTTGCAGTTGCTGTATGATTTATGTAACTCAAAATCAAAGTTTGGATCATCTAAAAGAGAGAAACGCCAGTTCAATTTCCCTTCTGTCTGTTAATGTCATTATGCAATAATGGCTTGCAAATTTCATGGCTGCCAGCCCTCTGAAAACAAAAGTACATATCCAAGTACATTGTTCATAGTCTGCCTTTATTTATTAATGTGAGTAATAAAAACCAAACTGAACCTTCCAGCCGTCTATGTACATAGCTGGTGCTGGTGGCCTTGACTAGAAATGCCTTTAGTGCATGTCACTTTTTGTAGACACTGAAGTTAGAAGATCTTTCAGCTGATTTTTATTATACCTAAGTGAACACATTACCTATTGTCAAGCACTTAAAGCAGGACTTGGAGAGAACCTAGCATTGTGGCTTTCGTTATGGCCCCTGCTAAACTCATTATGTAGCTGTATTGCAGCCAACTGTGTTTTTTCTTTAGCTCCAGGGTGTCGTCTGGTGACTACATTTTCTTTGCCCTGTAGCTGTAAGCAATGCTTACTTCTGTGACTGGAGACTCCAAAGCCAAGTCCCCATTTTTAGTGCTTCCACCTGCGTCTGACTATTGGTTGGTTATCTGAAGCCCGTGTCTAGCATAGCAAGTTCTTTTTAAAAGGTTTTAATGGCATTGTAATAGTGCATAGCTTTCTTATCCTGCTGATAACAAAAGTTTTTTGGAAGCATTGTCTGTATGGATTCTAAGCTGATTTGTTTTGGCAAATTTAATTTGCTAGTTTTGATGTAATACCCATTGAATCATCTTACTGTGTGGAGTCCTTGTTTGAAGGTTCTACCATTTACTGACAGGGAAGTAATGTTGGAACCATCCCCAAGACTTACATTATTCCAAGTGTAACATCTCCCTTCTCCTTGCCTTTAGTATTGTGGAAGAGCTTTTCAGGGAAGGCCAGGTAACATCTACAATGTACTAAATTTTGAAGGCACTGCCCATGTTGACAAGCCTCTTGCTGACATCGTTGATTTTACCCCTCTACCCAGATGGTTGTCTGTAATCTTAACGTGGCAGGCAGCATGCGGGAAGCCTTCCATAGAACGGAACCCTACAGTTTTCGGAAGCCAGCTATAAAAACGCAGCACGGAAAAGCCTACCAAGACAGGCTTGTGCCTGGTCTGAATTAACCAGCTGGAGCTCCAGTTCCCAGTTAGGAACAGTACCAGGAAGAAATGCAGCAGGTTAATGTGAATTCAATCACAAAGAGCATGATCCCACTTACTCATAAAATATTCTTGATTTGACCTTGTGCTTTCTAAGAAATTTAGATGGATTAATAAATATACACAGATGAGCAAAAACACTATGACCACCTCCCACGTGAAGCTCATAATGTTAACTGTCTTGTAAAAGTGGTGCTCATCAGCGTTTACGATTATGCTTAAATGTTAAGCTAACATTGAGTACTCATAGTCTACATGTCAAATGCATAAGAAATGGGGAGAGGTAAAGAGCTGAGTGACTTTGACAAGGGCTAATTCATTTTAACCAGACCGAACTCTGAAACAGCAAGACTTCCAGGGTGCTCATGGTCAGCCATGGTAAGTACTTAGTGAGAGTGGTCTGAGTAGCTAAAAACATTGGACCACAACAGGGCAACACGGCCAAGACTTGTTGGTGCAAGATGTGAACAAATGCTATCTCGTCTGGACAACTCAACAGAAGGGCTACTGTGGCCCAAATGACAAATAATTTTGGTGATGACCATGACAGTACCGTGTCTCAACAGAGAGTACATTAAGCCATGCTGTGCATTTTTTTTGGAGATTCACAGTCTTCTGGCCATAATGATTTAGCGCTTGTCATAGTGACTCAGATCTTTTCCCATGCCCATTTCTTCTGCATTAAGCATGTAGACTATGTGTACCGAAAGTTAGCATACCATATAAAATATGCCATACCGTGACATGCAATGTTTTACGAGAGAGTCAACATTATGATCACCCCCCACATGAAGTCAATAATGTTTTGGCTAATCAGTGTGTAGTATTGGCTCTCCGAGTGTAATAAAGACCTCTTTTCTTTCAGTGCATTCCTGCCAGGGTTTAACTGGCTCTGATTTGTGCTTGATGTGACAGCGAAATGTTTTCTTGTGATCCAAAAAACTTTTAAACTTTGTGCATTAGCTACAAATTTATCAGGACCTACTTACTCAAATCCTAAAACATCTGTTGGCCATTCTTGGATTATTTTGGATCCTTGATGCATTCTATTTTAAGACCCTTCAGTAGCTGACGGATGGGCCAGGGGTACAGTAGTAACCATAGGTCATACCACCTTGAAACTTCAAAATGTCAACACTCACAGACCCTTTTCTAGGGCTAGGAAGTTAACATTTTAGAATCAACAACACTGTTTTTCATTGCCTTATTTTGATTAAATCATAGACAGCTAAATATATACATACATACGTATATACATTTTTATTAATGCTTAACTTCCTCACTTTTTTGTAGAAAACACTTAAACAACCACAGCTGTTGTTTATGACCACCCAGTTTGGAAGTATCCTGCAAATCACAGCTGAGTCTTAGGTGACAACTGCATCCCTTCACCACAGTGCAGAAATGGGGATCATGTGATGCCCTTGCCCCACGGTATGGAGGTGGGGGGCTGTATGCAGAATAGGAGATTGATGGCCGGGGTTTGAGACTCGTAGACTGATGCTGTCAATTTGGAGACTCAAAGCAGTGGGTGGGGAAAAAATGACCATCTACCTGAGACTGACAAATTACTCATACAATTAACAAGAGATATGGTCAAAATGTGGTGTTCTGTCATTGGGGCCTTCCTGTCTGTAAGGCACTGACAGCTTTATTGTGTTTGACCAGTGAAGCTGATTCTTGATATCTTGGTCTTTTATGGCCTTTGAAATAGAGATGCACTGATCGATCGACCAGCGATCAGAATGGGCCGATTTGCAGCCTGATAGGCCTCATCGGTGATCGGCTAATCACTCTCACGTATTTCCGATTACGAACCGAACTTGTGCATACACAATAAATCATATGCACAGAGGCACACACTTTCAGACACGCAAAAAATGTCTGTAATTTGGAAATTATTCAGAGTAAGCCAAGCGGACGCAAAATTTGCTATCTGCAGCAAGTGTAAGGATCAGGTACCGTGGGGAAACAAAACAAAGACGTTCAACACAACAAATTTGATTAGACATTTAAAAACACATCACCCCAGTGAACACGCTCAGTTTGAAGAAGCTAGCAAAGCGAAAGGTGCTAGCAAAGCATGTTTGAAGCCATCTACGAGCCAGCAGTCTGTCCTATCTTTTGTTGATATAGAAAAAAAATTATGAGGAAAATTATGGAATTCATGGCACTGAATGACCAGCCGTTTTCTGTAGTTGAGGATGGAGGCTTCAGAAATCTGATAAATGACCTCAGCCGAAAATATAGAGTACCGAGTAGGCGTTAATTTTTGGACGTCGAGTTACCGGAGTGTCATGTCACACACGTTTACTTGCTGCACCTATTATTATTTTAAAGAATATCTTAATGTTTGGTCGTAGTTGGGGTTTAATTTATTTGAATTTTTAAGTTTAATAAGAGTTTGTTATGAAAATAAAGTTTTGAGGTGAAGAAAATGTGATTTTTGTATGTATTTGCTATTCTCAGGGCAAATATCAGTATGGGAAAAATCGGTATCGGCCACATACCCAAAAATTGGTAATGGGATCGGCCAAGAAAATTGCAGCATAGACCTACATCAAGTAAATATAATTGGCATTGTCTCATTTTAAAAGTGTATTTGTTTGTAGGGCATTGTTTTGCATATATTGTTCTTTGTGGATGTCTGTCCAGTGCATGCACATGAGGCTTTCTATAGACACAGGTGTGTATCTGTTTTTCAGTACTCTCTGTGTCTCTCTATCCAGGTTAGTTCAGGTTATCTGCTGTCATGTCTGGCATCCTTGAAAGTTTGTAAACATGATAGTACCACTTCATCTGAGATATCTGCTAGCAAACACATTATGAATCCTTTTATCCTCCCCCACCCCCAATGAGAATAGCTGAACCCCACTCATCGGTACCGTTACTGATGTACTTCAGATCTGAATTTACAGGTGCCCTGAGTTTAGCACGTGTTTTTTATTCCCTCTGTGCCATTCACCTCATACCTTTTCTAGGGGGGAAAGTGCTGGAAGGGGTCCTTTGAGCTACTCTCTCAGGTGTGTTCTTGTCTTCTGCCTTATCTCACCACTGCTGTTTTAGCTGCCTTTTGACTTTCTTTTGCTTGGTGGGTTGTATTGCATTGTTTGGAATAGTTTCACTTGAACTGAAAGCTGGACTGGATTCCAGTGGTATTTTGAGTTATTGAAAATGTTGCACAAGCAGAAAGCGAAAAGGTATCTTCGGACACTTTAATGGATGACCTTGTGTACCGTGCATGTCTGATGTGTACTTTTTGCGTGATCTTCCTCATTTTGGTGGTGTGAACATTGGTGCTGAGTCAGATGTATTACAGTGGTGACCTTTTTTATGAAAAAAATCCCATAATGCCAAAGAGAAGCATTTGCGTTTAACCTCAAGTCAGTGACAGTGCTGTAACTATAGGTTCATTATACATTGCTGCTGCTTTCTGAACCAAGGAAAAGCTCCATGTTGTTGGGGGTAACTTTGTGTCTTTGTCCTCTTGACCCCTTCAGCGCAGCTGACCGAAATGTGTATCTCGCCATCCTTGCTGTCAGTTCCCGGGTGTCCCCTTGATTCCTTCTGGCTTGTGACCTTGTGCAGAAATTGACTCAGCTGTGCTCTCTTAGCTGTAGTATCCATTTCTGTATTCACTGCTCTTTGTCTGCTTCTTCCCTTTCTCTACTCCTCTGATACCGTTATGACTCTGTGTTCTGCTCTAGGTAAGGGCAGTTTTCTGTGTTCATACAGAACAGGGACTTCCCATTCAGTACAGGTGCGGTATGTTGGATTCTTGGTGCTCTTTAAACTACCTTCGACTTCTCTCCTGTTAAATAGAACTTTTAAAGTGAAAATATGCGTACTATGACAAAAATGGCCATATAAATTGCAGAAAATTATATAGCGAGAGATTTAGATTTATATAATAAAAAGTCCCAGTAGGATTAGCGGGTTGGAAAATGAATGAATGAATGTATAGAATATTATATTTGATGTATTTTATGTATTGCATATGATGATTTAATATAACAGATTCTTCAGTTTCTTATCTGAATCTGAGTTTATATCTTATACAAAGATTTTCTTAAATTAAGAGAAAAAAACCATCCATCCTAAGATCCTAACATCCAAGGTAAGATTTTGGCTGAGATGACATCATATTCTCAATACTGGACATTGGGATATTTCCTGATAAAACAAGCCTCTCTGCATGCAGCATGTTTGTCCTCTCTCCCTCCCTGAGGTCTGGGGGGATCACGAACAAGGCTGGGTCAGGAAGGCATGTGCGGGGGCCTTGGCGGATCCATCTGGCCCGTATGGAATCTTTGAGGCAGTTGCTGGGTGGTGCATTTATAGTTAGTTTTGATTATCTATCACCAGCATAACACTGTCCCAACAGCTTGTCCCAATTAGTGATGTCAGCAGAGAATAAAGCATAGCTTTTTCATGAATTAATTTTTGCCCTGCTTTGTACTTCTACTGCTCAGGAAGAGCTTATTACTGATGCCCCCATTGGTTTTTATTGAATTAATCTGTTCTTTTTGCATTGCATTACACCATCACTGAGGCATTTCACACGTAACATTGTGTTTTAATCATCAGGGTTTCTACAGTTTGGCATTAAAAATGACCTAGATCAGGCAGCAGGATGGCAAGGTGCTTCTGTTGGTGGCGCTAGGGGAGGGATTGGGGGGCTATGAGATCTGAATGCATCAGTGCTTCATGAAATGTCATCGCTGATCTCATGATTGCATGGTCATTCACTGAATACAAGGTAACATTTAGCAAATGGTTTTCTCTGACTGAGGCAGCAATGCTGGCCTTGCACTGTCCTGCAGTACTCCATCTGTGTATCCTGTGTCTGTCACCAGTGAGAGAGCTTGTATGTAAGACCATGCACATTATTTAATCACTCACTCCTTAGGATGCAGCTTAGACATAGGTGCTCCAGATGTCGTGGAGAAATTGTAGTAAAACTCACTTCCTGTCTACTTGTTCTAATACTGATGTTTGATATTTAATTTTATCTGTTCAGTGTTTATTTATTTATCTTTTTTTCAGTTGTGGTGCCATTTCTAGGCAGCTCTCCTCTCTCGATGCAGCAATGAACGGCTGGCCTCCAAATCTTCTCACTGGGGTTTTCGGGTGTCCCGCACAGTGGCCATCTGTTTCCCCTCTTCTGGAGATGGGGGCAGAATTAAGCCCCGTGCCCCCCCCCCCCCCACTGCCCCCAGAGCTGTGCATTTGTGCTATTCCCATCCCAAATGCGATATGCATATGTGACCTGCGTTCCCAGTGTCTGCCTTGATGCATCTTGTGGACATGTCACTGGCTCGAGTGAAACGGATGAGGTGGGAGCATGTTCTGTCCTAGGATAGATACCATGTTTCTCAGCTGACTGTTACGGACGGTGGCTGTATTTCCCCCTCCGCTTTGTTTATCTCTGTTTTGTTTTATTGTTCAGATTCATAGCAGACACCTTTTTTTGTTCAAATGAACTTCTGTTCTGTTGTAGTTGCTCCCTTTACATAGATTCCATTTATTCACAGACCACATCAGTTTCCAGCTTTCTAAGGCCGGTTCTCTCTTAGGAATTTAACCTTCAGTATTATTAGCAATTCATTTCCCAACCAGTATTTGTTCCTGTGCCCTTTACTCAATGTGAGTATTGTCACTGGTGCTCTGGGAATGGGGGGTGTGTCCACCTGTTTTGTTGTCTGCTGGTAGCCAGTGTGTGTAATGTGAAACAGTTACTGTTTAGCTCTGAAACTCAGGCAGCCAGTGCTTCTGGGTGTTTTGTACTGTTAATGCTTCCCTCTCTCATGGTTACACTTATTTTCTTTTTTTTCTATTAATATATGCTACCCTTTAAAATGCTCGCCCCCTTCATCTTCTCCTGTTCACATATATTCCGGTATACTATTTACAGTGCCATTTTACTACAACAAGGCCCTTCCCGGTTTTTGAACTTACCTTCCAGTAACCTTTCTGAATCCTTAGCAACTATGCAACCTGCTGAGCGTCCAAGTGGGTGTGCGGGCATATAAAACTACAGTCGAAAATGAAACATTCAGTTCGGTGAACCTGCTGAAAGCACATCGGAAAAAGGCAGAGTCATCGCCCACCCACTCGCTCCCTCTGTCTTTTTTTCGAATTGGCCTGCGTCTGGCAAGCTGGCGCGTACTTCTACCTGCGCCCAGCTGTCCTGCCTCCCTCTAAGCATGCCTGGCTTTTGGATGAGGAAAGGAGGCCAGGCTGGAGGAGGGGCTGCCGTCTCCACGCTCGACGCCTCGCTCCATCGGAGTGCTCAGTTTCATTGCGCTTTTCTTAGAAACTGGCTCAGTCAGCTTTCTTTTGACTTTACACATATCGCTCTGTCCTGTGTCCTGCCTCTGGGCACGCGCTCATACTCTCGTGCACACTGCCGCTGTGTCGGAAAAGCGGATGTGCTGGGGTGGTTTTTTCAGAAGTACCTCCACCCACAATCTGTAACCTCCTGCAACCCCACCCCTCCACCTCCATCCCCTGCCATGGCCCACCGTAACCTTGTAGTAAGCTAGAGTGAACCTTTTGCATTTAAACTGTGATCCATTATCCACATGGGGGTCCCAGACATAGACAGAAACGCCTATAAAAATTCAAATTGCTTGGTTTGTTTTATGCTGTTCCAGAATATCCTGCCTCTTTGTTTGGTGCTTTGCCTTGCCAATTAGTAATGGGGACAGTGAGGGCATCCCACAGAGAACAAGAAGGCAGCACATAGAATGCTCGTTAAAATACTGAAGTCTGATGGGTGGCTATAGCAAGACGCTTCCCCTCATAACTGATGCTGGTACCGCAGCTGGAGGGCAGCCATCTTGCTTAAGGGCGATGTGGACCTCCCCCCCCCCCACCCTGAGAACCACAGACAGATGAACTTTCCTCTGGCCTTCAGGGAACCAGAGATGGTCGTTTGCCTGATTTTCTTTGTGTACATGATGACTATTGGCAGCCTTTTGAAACTTCCTGTTGATGGATCTCCCTCCACTTACAGGAGTGAAGTGTAACGAGGTGCTGGTCCCGAGGAACATCGACGCTGTGCTGGGCAAGAACATCACCCTTGGATGTCAGATACAGGTGGGGTCCAACCTCAGCCTGACACAGAGCTCGTGGGAGCGCCGTGTGGCTTCCAGCACTGTCACCCTGGCCGTATACAACCCCGAGTTCGGCACCTCCATCACAGATGAGTATGCAGGACGCCTCTCCTTCCTGTCAGCGTCCAGGCATGATGCCACGGTCCTGCTGGAGAACGTGGGCTTTGCTGACGCCGGGGTCTACACCTGCAAAGTGGCCACTTTTCCAATGGGGAATAAGCAAGCCTCCACCACAGTCAGCATTATGGGTAAATGTGTGTCGCCTGCCTGTAGGTCCTGTGACTTGTGTCTGTGAGAGAGAGAATGAGTAAGCATGTTGATATTGGTGTAAGAGTGCTTTGCGGTGTTGCTAAGGTAGTAGTCTCATGGGATATGGAATCCCTGGAAACTCTCTGCCGTCTCTTCGCTTCAGCTCTTAATTACACCACAGCCGGGAGTAAAAGCTCATAGTGTATTTTCACAGTGTCTTATCTCACATTACGGTCAGTGACCGTCAGTCTCATCGTGTCATGTGAGTCCCATGAGCGGACCGGGGCTCAAAGTGGTTTAACCGTCTGAAAATTGTTGACCCCTATGCTCAGGCAGTCCCCTTCCTGATAGGGTCTCCAATTTAGGTGTCCATGCTGGGGGCTGCCTGCTGCGGGAGGCGGAGTGACGATGCCGCAGTATTCAGTGAGGGGGGTGTCAGCAGTAGGAAGAATGGGAGGAATGCCAGGAGGGGTTCTGTTGGCCAGAGGTGGTGAGGGGGGAGGGGTGGGGAGCTATTTATGTCTATTTTAGGTGCAGTGGGGTGCTGAACTGCAACGGTGTGTTGACCCACAGTGGTCATATTTCTGCATGGGGTTGGGGGCCAGGTTTTAGAGGCATGGCACTGTAAATGTATGCTGCAACTACACTGACTCCGATCTATACCAAGTGTAATGCAGGCAAACTAATTCACTCATATGTGTTTTTTTTTTTAATAAATCACTGCATCGGCTGTGGAATCTGGTTCTGAGAATAAAGAAATGGAATCGCTGAGGGAAACTGGAAAAAGCCCCACCCCAGGTCCCGATACACAACTGTGCTGTGTCATGTGTAGGAATGTGTCCCCGGGGACAACCTGTCTAGCCGTTTGATTGGCCTAGATACTGAGAAGTCGTGTAACCAGACACGGTCCCCCTGCGCTTAACCGAAAGCTTGGCACCGTTACGATGGGAACTGCGCAGCAGGCTAGGGCTGTAGGTGCGACCAAGCAAAGGAATGCAGATGCTGATCATCGCACACAAAATAGTGTCTGGGAGTTCGATGTGAAGGCGAGTTTTATTGGGGACTCCTGCCAAAATGTGCGTATCTGGTTGCCAGTGAATGAAAGTACTGCTTGCTGCTGACGCAGTCACTGTGGAAACTATGACTGTGTTTGGTAGAAAGTGGTGCATGAATATATAGTTACCTAAATGGAAAACCAGCATGGCCAAAAACAACATTTTCCTGTTCTTCAGTTTGCCCAGCGTCTGAGTGTGGGCCCATGATTAATATCTTATTAATCCTCAGAATGTGAGAATATGCTTTTGTGGAGACCAGCAAGTAAGTCCCCCCCTGCTCCAGAGCGCAGGGGCTTCCAGCCATAAAAACCACTGCAAGAATTTCACACCCCGGCTCTATGTTTAAGAGTGACATCTGTCCATTGGCTCATTTCTGGTGTACGTGTGCCTGAGTGTGGGCTATGTATACATTACAGTACTCCACAGTGCGGGCTATGTATACATTACAGTACTCCACAGTGCGGGCTATGTATACATTACAGTACTCCACAGTGCGGGCTATATATACATTACAGTACTCCACAGTGCGGGCTATGTATACATTACAGTACTCCACAGTGTGGGCTATGTATACATTGCAGTACCCCACAATGTGGGCTATGTATACATTACAGTACTCCACAGTGCGGGCTATGTATACATTACAGTACTCCACAGTGTGGGCTATGTATACATTACAGTACTCCACAGTGCGGGCTATGTATACATTACAGTATTCCACAGTGTGATTAAAATCCTGCTATTTTGACATTGTGGAGAAGGTGAAACTTATAAAATCTTATAAATCTTATAAAACACTGTGACTGCAATCAGAAAAACTGAAGTTGTCAGAAGTCCGTTGTCTGTGTGTTCATTAGCATTGTGATAGGGATATTTTGTGTATGCACTCCTTTCTCCCCTTAACCTGTAATATCTAATATTCTGTGGTTATACCTGTTCTGTAATTTTTCTATCAGTCATCCATGTGAAGCTTATCTTAGCTAAATTGTGTGCAATATATAATACATAAAATTATTCTTCTCCCGCTCTGAAAATGTACCTGTCACCCAGAATTTCTAGCTGTACCCCTACATGTAACCATGCACCTTTGCTTTACACTGGATGCTGCTTGATTATAAATTATCTGTCCAACAGTCTGCTCTAGGGCTGAACGATGTATCGATTTCAAATCGCAAAGGCTTTTTAACTTAACACAGTCACGGCTTTTGTGATAATTGTTCTATGTTTGATTGTTCTCTGCTAATTTAAAGACAGTAATAAAACATGTTGGAAGCAATTCTTTAACTTTTTATCCTTGACTTAATATTTTGATGGTATTTTGTGATAATGCTGCATCACAGGTTTTAAATAATTTGTGCACTAAATTCTGAACAGAAGCTTGACTTTAAAAAAAATATATATTGCAAATTAAATTTGTGATAGCAGTATCTGTCTGAAAAAATTGTGATTAGATGTTTTCCCCAAATCGTTCAGCCCTACTCTGCTCTCTTTCCCAGTGGAGCCCAAGGTGTATGTGTCAGCAAGCTCCGCCACGTTACTGGATGGTGGGAATGAGACACTGGTGGCCACGTGCACAGCTGAGCGCGCCCTGCCCCCCGCCGAGGTCTCCTGGGAGTCTGACCTGTTCGGCCGCTCGCAGGAACATCAGCAGAAGGAACCTGATGGCACCATCACCACGTGGGTCAGCTACACCTGGCGGCCCACACGTCACACCCAGAAGCTCTCCCTCACCTGTGTGGTGCGGCAGCCTGCACTGCGGACGGACTTCCGATCGACTCACTGGCTGAATGTGCAATGTGAGTTTTCAGGCAGGGGTGGACCAGGGAGGGAGGGGTGCTGAACACCCTGGGAGGGAGGGGTTCACCACCACCACAAGCTCACCAACAAACACAAAATGATCACCAGTCACTTGCTGCCTGTCATTGGAATTCCGTCTGTTTTTCATTACGATGTTGGTGTAGTGCAATGCTATAGATTTAACAAGCACTGGTAGTTGTACCAGTCTCAAGCTACAGAAGGATGGCTCTCCAGGGTTACTTCTGCTGTGTAAGGTGTCCGTTATAAGCTGCTCGTTTAATGTATGCTTCCTGGACCTGCTGAGCTCCGCCAGTGTCCTTATTCGCATGTTCTTTTGGTGCTGGCCAGTGAGACACTGTATGAAATATTGATAAAACACTCACCAGTTACAGCTGTGGGCAAATGTGGGAGGTGGAAATGGACAGAGAGGATCCCACACACAGATAAACATCCCGGATGATTGGGCCGTGGGCCACAACATGCTGCATGTAACTTAAGGAGGACTAATGGCACAGTGGGAGGCTGTGCTTCATGTATCACGGAGGGGATGCTATACGTTCTGAGCCATAGTAAGGCCATAAATCGCTACTTTTTAAACATCCTGTACACAAAACATTTTTGTATGGATTCAGTTCTAAATTGTGTTGTGGTGGTTTTCCAGCAACAATTTAATTCTGATCATGACATTTACAATGTTAAATTAATTAAACAGCGAAGAGAAGTAGTCTTTCATATTAAATTTCACCCTCCTCTGGTAATTTTGGAAATTATGGGAGAATAGAGTTAATGCAGATTATGTATGTATTGTTTATTATGCACTGTATAGGCATAAATTTATGTGTGTGATTTTGTATATTCAGTATCACAGCACAAGCCACGTGTTTTCCTGAAACTCAATCAGCTATGTGTTGGATGGTGTAATGGTCTCTGGGAATTGTATGAGCCTTCTATCCAAAGAACTGGGAAATTCCACATCTTACATATATAAATCTTCACTGTTGGGTGTGGATGGTGTCTAGCAGGTGTGCGTGGATGAAGTTTTTTTCCACGGTTTCAACTTTTGTGCCTCATCTCTTCCAGTTGCTCCTGAAATCGTGCTTAAATCCATTGGGAACTGGCTTGTTGGAGGAACAGACTCTCGTCTGCAGTGTCGAGCCAATGCTAACCCACCTGTCAGCTCCCTAACCTGGTCCAGGTAGGCGTTTCTTGCAGAAGTCCATGCTGTTGAGTTCTTAGTGCTTTTTTTCAAGTGTTTCCCACAGTTTGAGTAGAAGTTTACTTTGGAAAGTCTTGATATGACGTGGCTTGGAGTCAGTAGGGGTCTGGAAGCCTTCTACAGGAATCTACTGCTGTCATTCAGGGATACCCTCCAAAACATGCTGCTTGAAGGCATTCGCCCAGAACGTCCATCAGCTGTTAATTCAGAGTGTGGCCCAGTTATCCGGAATTTGAGTATTTTTATCTTAATGTTATCAAGTATGAAAATCCTGAATGAATTAGTTGGTCCTGTAGCTATTTCCAGCAACTCACTTCTGACTAGGAATGATGTGCCACAGGTACCTTGGTCGTAAATAATAATAATAATAATAATAATAATAATGATAATAATATGCCAGAACCTGAACAGTTACTCCTATTGCCTGTGAAAATCACATGGCCGTCGCTGCTCTTCACTTGCCTCATAACAAGAGCACTGAACACGCAAAAGCAGGTAAAAGATGTATGTGTACTTATGGAAGTGGATGATCATAAATATATATTTTTTTTTAATCAAAAGTTGAAACTCTTGCAAATATCAAAGCAAGAAGATTTCAGGTTACTTAACTCTGTAATGCTGTAAAGATGAATTTGTAAGTCTTCTCTGATTGAAAAGGGCGGTTCACCACAAAAATTGAAAAAAGACACCAATCGTGTCGCTGCACAGAAGATACTGCTACACTGCTCGTGCTTGTATCTTCTGTGCAGCGGTATGACTAAGGTATGCAGTTCGGGAAGAGACATTGCTATTGGATTTTCTGGCACTTTAATCACCACAGAAACAAAAACTCAACAGAAATTCACTCCCATTATATTAGTCTCCAACAACATTTCTACAGCCGTTATCTCCAAAACTAGTCAACTCTAAAACATTTCTTTATTCAGTTTTTGGCATGAACTTCCCCTTTAAAACTTTTTCACACTGAACATGACACATAAAAAAAACTTGAATTTATTAAATATCCATCCATCCATTTTCTAAACCGCTTATCCTACTGGGTTGCGGGGGGTCCGGAGCCTATCCCGGAGGCAACGGGCACGAGGCAGGGAACAACCC
>JABFEA020000039.1:16573906-16590670 GCA_019775915.2 Cyphomyrus plagiostoma | reverse complement strand
TTCCGTGATTTATGTTCTATTCTGAATAAAATATTAGAAGTTGGCACCTCCACATCATTGCATTCAGTTTTTATTCATGATTTGTATAGTGTCCCAACTTTTTTGGAATCCAGTTTGTAGTACTGTATATGCGCATTTCTTACTGCATTAATAACTCTAACCTTTAATGCCGTTTAGATTCATTGACATTGTTCCGGGGCTTGGGAGTGATTAGTGAAAGAAATATTATCTGAGAATGAGTTCTATATGTTTATGATGGATGCAGGTTAGCTCTCTCCATGGCTTTCAGTGTCATTCTGTGGTTTCTGAATGTGCTTTGTAGTAGTGTTGCCACTTTAGTTACAGATCATTAAGGAGACCACAGACTGTGGCATATTTCTCAGCTCTTGTTTATTATTGCCACCCCCACCCTCCCAGGTTGGATGGGCCTATGCCAGAGGGAGTGGATGTGCTAAACGGCACCCTCCATTTCATGCGGCCCCTGCAGCAGAATGACTCGGGAGTGTATCGCTGCACGGTTGAGAACGACATTGACACGAGGAGCAGAGAGACTCGCGTCTGGATCCGAGGTGAGGGACAGCCCACCTTTTCTACTTCTTTGGGGTCTATGCATGAGTGGAAGCTGGTGTGTCTGCCCTGCCTTCTGTTTGGACGGATTTTGGGGGCGGAGAGTAAATGCGACCTTTCATGAAGGCTGCATTGCATAATTAACCCTTTCCTTGCCCAAGCAGGAAGGCCCACAGAAATACCTACAGTACGAAGTTACAGCTTGTCACGGTTTGCTGCTTATTTAGTTTTTTCCACTACAAAATAACGACAACAAAAAAAGCCTTCGGGGTGGGGGCGCGGGGGGGTAGGCTGTGGAAAGGCAAGGTGAAGCTAGAAAATCCTGAAACCTCTTTCTTATATGTATTGTGGAGAGTTCCGGGAAGATTGCCATTGCTTCCAGGGACATCCCGACATAAGCACATGTGCAGCGCATCATCTGCTACTGTGGCCAGGCTCTTTTTGCATTTGATACTTATCAATGTGTGTGGCTGCTTTCTTCATTTTCCCCTCTCTGCCGCCTTCATTCCTGCAGTGCCTCTGTGCGCCGTTGCCAAACCTCTATTCTCAAAACCGGCTGCTGGAAATTTCTTACCACATTAAAATTAACGATGTGGAGGCAGAAGGTACTGCATTTTCCGAAAGACAGAGAGCTCTGTTAAGCTGGGCACTCATGCCGCACCCTTCTACCTGATCCTCTGTGTAGTCATGTGGTCACGAAGAGGAGTTTTACTTTTTGCCAGTGGCAGTGATTGCAGACTGCTTCCCTTTTATATGGCCGTTCCCCTTCTCTATAGCTAAGACATTTGAACTGATGTCTTCATCAGCTGCTCCTTGTCTGCATCCTCTTTAGTCTCTCAGCTAGGGCTATCAGATTTGTGCGTGTATGTATGTGTGTATATGTATATCGTTGTATATGTATGTATGTATGTCTGTGTATCAGTGGCACTTTCTTTTAGGCAACAGGTGAAGCAGAGTTTTGCTAAAAAAAAAGAAAGGATGCAAAACATTCCTTTCATAAAGTATTAAATAGTCACAACAGACTTTCCTGTGTGGAAATCAAACAATTGTGGCCGTTCAGAAAATTTCTGAAGTATTGTGCGAAATTGCACCACCCTTAGGTTAATATTAGTAAATTTCATGAGGCAAGACATTTTCTGCCTCACTAAGCTAATAGACTTCAGTGTATTTCTCATCATGTTTTATTTAGTAGTTGATTGGATAGTTATGACACATTTTTAAACCCACCCAGTGAAGCATGCTTCACCTAGTCTTTCCAGTTATGTGTGCTGTTGTGTGTTCTCGACCCAAAGATGATCGACACACTTTTAACCATTCAGAACAAGAGTTCAACTATCAGGCGAGAATAACTCACTTGTTCACCAATATTTCTTGTTGTTGTGTGGACAAGTAATTGGTATTCTCCAAGTAAAAAAGTTTTGATTTATAAATATTCTTCATGGACGTACCTAACCCCATTTACACTGTAGAGTAGAAAACAGAGTAGAAAACCCAAGAGATTATGAAAGGGCTGATTGATGCCATTTAATTCTTTGGTAGTTGAGATGTGGCATTTAGGGGACACAATGAGTGTGAAAATTCTGACAACAAAGGAAACTATAAGGAGTTTACAGATGTGCTTTTCTGGTATGACATGTTATGACTGTTTCTGTTGTGTTTTGTGTTGTATATGTAAACAGTGTAAAGCCTTGCCGGACTCCTATTTTAATCAGGTTTCTCCATTACTTGTACTCGTATTTCTGTAATAATTTTATTCCAGCAAAGGCTGCTCCTACTGAAAATGATTAAAACAATTTTAGTCAGCATCACTTTCTAAGTATCCGCTCATCGGGTTAATACTTGCACAACTGGCTAAATAGGGCTTTGAAACTAGCAACCAATGGAAAATATAATGAATATCTTGCTATTCACTGTAATACTTATAGTAATGACTAATAGGTCTGAAATTATACTGGGGGGGGCTCTATGGTTAGCTTTGTGGCAAATTTTGGTCACCAGCCACCAATGTTACCTATGTCTGTATACAAGTGTGTGATGACATCTAATGGGTATAAATCAGTCTCCACATGGAAAAGACCTCCCCCCCGGACACAGTGGTTCTTGGTACATCTGTGTTTGCCACCAAAGTCCAAAAGTCCTAGTCGAAGAAGACATGCCTTGTGTGTTTATCTTTTCCTCTCCCCTCTCATACTGGCAGCAAAAAAATGTAAAGGTTCTTAAAAGGGCTAAAATGTTATTAAACATTTTCAGAAATGAAACGACAGTTTTTGTATTTGCCCTGTATTTAGAAAGCTTGTGTGTAGGAATGAGAATCGATAGTAGCTCACTTGATTTACCATTTCCGTTTATACAACTCTGCAGCCCGGTTCTTTTTCATTTGTAATTTTTAATATTGTATGCGCTCCAGTAATTGACATGATTAGGTATTTGCACTATTTAAGATTAAACAAAAAAATGGTGTTGGTTTATATACAACCATTAATCGGGAAAGAACTTTGCACTACTGACATTGTGTCCTTTCTTTACTTTTTCCTTCCATCTGCCTACGGGTTCACTCCCCTCCTCTCTCCCTTTCCCTGACCTTCCCTTTGAACTGCCCCTTATTAGACCCCCCACCCACCACGGCTGCAGCTCCTACCACTCCCGCACCCCTCCATCCTAGTGGCGGCTTCTCCCACACCCCCCCCACCAAGCACCGTGCTCAATTCAGCTCCCCAACGCTGGGCTCCTCTCCCGACAGCAGCCTGGGTGCCGTCGTGGGTGGAATCGTCGGTGGGCTTCTGCTCTTGGTGCTGCTTCTGGTGCTGGTCGGCATCTGCTATATGCGGCAGCGCCGCACCTTCCGGGGAGACTACTACACCAAGCAGTACCTGGGCCCGGCCGACATGCAGAAGGAGCCCCAGCTGGACATGCTGGAACCCCACGAGCTGCAGGAGGTATATGGGGGAAGTGACCTGACAAAGGATAGTCCGGACCTGAAGCCCAAGGCTGCCGGGGACATCATTGACTCAGAATACAGGGAGAGGAAAGAGCGGGAGGACTGGGGCGACAGCATTGGTGGCAGCCGAAGGATGCATGGAGAGGAGGCCTATTATCCCAACCACCACAGCTCCCACAACACGTACCCAAGGGAGATTCCTCTGCCCTTACCGAGTGTGCACAATGGCTCCCCCTACATGTCGGAGGACTTCTATGACAGCGGTACGGACAGCGAATATGTTTCCCACCTTGATGGATCGGTCATTTCTCGTAGGGAATGGTATGTGTAATAGAGGAGAAAATGGGACTAAGACAGTAATTTAAGTAGTATAAATGCAGAATTAAATTATCAAGTTATTTGGATTGATGCAATAAGTAAGACAACCAAAATTCTGGGGGAATGTGCTCTTTCTTTCATTTGGCGTGAACTGTACGTAATCGCCATTGACCGATTAATGGCATTATTCTGCTTTACCTGGCTGGGTTTAAGGAGTATTAGTAGAAGACTAGTGTGTTGTTGTCAGATGTCACTTGACAAACTTGTACACCTACTCTTGTCATTTTGGTGTCTCAAATCATCTTTTTAATTTGTGTTTGATCTTCACAGCCAATATGAACTTATGTGCTAATGCTGCATTAATGTATGACATTTTGAATTCTGCACAAAACTGTATTGACCAGATGATGGACATGGTTCTTTCTTCTAATTGAATTGTCATGTTCCACATTATAACTGCGAAGTACAAGGGAAGGATAAAGTCAGAGAGCCGATGGGAGGTAGACTTTTAGACTGAGGGTTCCCCAGGAGGGGATCTTTAGGTACATATCCTGACTCGCTTTAGTAAATGTGCAGCTGTATAAACTATAATTTAGTGACGTTAGATCACTAAGGACAAGCCAGAAAAGATGCCGTTCCTCTTCTGTGTTTTTTTTGGAAACTCAGTGCCATAAGCCTGAGCCCAGCGGTTCCCGTCTGCAGGGTCTAAGGCTCTTCCTTGCATCACCCCATGCCAGACGAGCCTTAATAGTGCATTTTGTGTTTCCCTAACCCGTTTCTGTAAAAAAGGGCTGTGTGCCACCTCCTGCTGGTTTGTGGCAGAGGACATTCAAAGCGTCTGTGGTTTTCACTTGTTATTGAACATCGATAATGGTTTTGGTTTCGGTTTTGAAGGGCACTGACTGACTTTTTAATTTGCCAATTTATTTTTGATCCCCTGCTCCACCTTGTCGCCAGCTGTCCTGACACTCCCATCCCTGAAAGTTCAGATGTCCCAGAATAAACTGGGGGTACATTTGATGCGAGCTCACACATCTGCTTCATGGTTTGCCCCACCTATCTTCAAAGAGGCTTTTTGCTTCGAATGGAAACTTTTTAATTCTGTCTAGATTTCCTGGTGTGTACCCTCAGTGATGTGTTCAGTGGCTATGATTGGCAGCTCCACTAATGCTTTTTAGCCACTGTAAAAGTTCCATCCAGACCCCCAGCTGTGAGGGAGAACAGAATAATAAACGTCTAAATTCCAGTAATAATAGCTTCTAGCTAACTATTCACTGCAGGTGATTCCATCTTTTTAGACTGTCGTTGCTAGATTTGACAATCCTCACTTTGTTTACACACTGTGTATCTGGAATGCATACTCTTCTGCAGGGAAACCAAGGTGTACAATTCCATTGTTTATACTTCTACCTAGGGTGCATGAATTGATTCATTAATTTATTCATTCATTCATTTATACATACATGCATTCACATTTTCAGCATGACATGAAGAATCCAGGGACAAAAGTTTGACCATCACAATCCACTGTGAACTTTTTTTTTCCTGCATGCCTGGAGTAAAAGTAGTTGGAATTTAAAGATTTTGTTCAATAATGATGATAGAATGTAACATTAAATTATGATTCTTGAATTCTGGGAGGAGAACAGGACATACAGTACTGTGCATCTTCTGAGGCATTGTGGTGCTCTATTAGCTCTTGCTATGTTAGTGTTCAGCTGGAAGGATTTTGCATTGTACAGTGGTACCTCGGTTCTCTAACTCACTAGAAATCAAATTTCTTGAAAGTCGAACAAACCAGTTTGACCTAGAGAGGACTAATGACAACAACCAGAAACAGCTGATCACACATGGATCCCACATGAGGTTAACGAGGGGGCGTGGCACATGGAGGGAGCGGACGATCGTGGCAGGACAGGGTTAATGTTGGGATAAGATCTTTATCGTTTTGGAAGCTATTAAGAAAAAAATACTCTTCTTGTTTTATCCTGTTCATTTTGTGTTTAAATGCTAAAAAAAAAAAAAAACATTTAGGTGTTTTTTTTTTTTGACAAATACGCATGAGTAGAGTTGAAGAAATTTAATAACAATATTTATGAACCAGGAATAGAGTATACAATGAGTCCATATACCAAACACCAATTTTCAAAAAGATATCCTTTATTTCACTCTCCCTTCGTTGTGGGGAAAAGAAAAGGACCAAATAGTTGAGTTAAAATTAATTGTTACAGAGGTGTAAGTAGAGAAACTTAGGGGCCCAGAATCCTTCTATCATTGATGGAAAATAGTCACAGAGATTTGAACTTTAATTATGTTACCCGTGTAATTAAAAGGTACATAAGTGCTGTGGTTAGAATGTTAGTAGAGTTAATGTATAAAGTCCCTCAAGATCCTCATTGTTATTGTTTTTATTATTATTATTATTATCATTATTATCATTGTATGCATGCTCTTTTCACTCAAAAAATTCAAGACTATTAGTAAAACTCAAATTCATTAGCACATCCATTATAGAGAGTGTTCTCATAAGGTACTCTCAAGTTAATTATGGGTGACTCTAAAATCTTGAGGGTCTGCCCAGCTCCTCCACTTACTTTTTGCCTCACTTACCTGTGGTTCAGTCCACGGGGGGGGGGGGGTCCGTGGCTGTAGCCTTTGAATCCATACATATTCCCTCCTGCGTCTTTGTGCAGTTGACCAATTGACACTTGTCTCAAGGGCTGACAGAATTCTGTTTTCCAGGCTATGTTGGCGAAAGTGCTGTATTAAAATTGTGGATTTAGTGTTGCGGGAAATTGTGTGCAAGTGTTGTTTTAGACGAGTTGCTAGAGGCTTATTCATCTCGCCCACATACTTCATGTTGCACTGATTGCAATATTTGATCAGAATTCGAACTTTTTAGGATTCAGTCCGAATGGATTATGTTAGAGAACCGAGGTACCACTGTATTTCTTTTCCCCGTTATAATATTTATGGTGTGCACCCATACATACGTAGTTGTTTAAGTCTTGAGTGAACAAGATCACATTGACATACATCAATGAGACTTGGTCATCCATGGAATTAGCCTGTAGCTGGTTTCCAGTCTTGGTCAGGGATCCTCAACTGGCACCAGGTTTTTCCTGTGCTAAAGAGACTAGGAATTATGTGCCTATAAGTACATGTCTTTCAAGATGATGGTGATGGTGTGGTGGTGATTAAAAAATGCACAGTAGAATGTATGAGTAAAATGATTATGAGGATGTGGTTATTCTGTGGAGAGCAGACAAGTGTTGGGGAACGATAAGGGAAATTTGTGCTTTAATTGTTTGCCTTTCAGAGTGAAAATGTGTCTACAGTAACTATCCCAGGGACTTTGTGATGTTATTTTTTGTACCATAGACAGACATGGAAACAAACTTTTTGTCCTCAGTAAATGACATTTGCAGCACCCAAGTTGCAATGCACCTGATCTATGGGCTATTTAGCAGACTATTTCTGCCAAAGTTTAAGGATTGCTTGTAAATATTTTTTCTAAAGCCTATATGTTTGTGCAAAGCCTAATTCTGTTTAAATTTCTGTTCCTGTTTATTGTATGGATATATTGATTTGCCACTTTTTTCACTCCTTTATTATTCTGTAAATAACTAGAAAAAAATTGATTTGCTGACAAAATGAAACTGGAAAAGGAAACATGCTTTTTGTTACATACTATAGATAGTTCAATTTTATGTTTGGAATAAAGAATTGAAGCATTTTTGTGAGCAATGTATTGCAGCAGTTCCCCCCGCCCCCCCCATACTTCATGGTCTGTGTCTCATTGCACTGTATCCATTTGCAAATGCCTGCCAACCTACAATTTTCATCAGATGGAAGACTGTGGTTCTGTGATTCTCTAAGCTGTGCGCGGGGGGTGCGTTGAGACAGCCGTCACCCTTCTGAATTGCCCTTCATACAAAACAACTGTCAGACACTAAAATGAAACTTTAACTCCACATATCCTGCTTGGGATCTGTCCCTTCCAGCTTTGTGGATATGTTGAAGAACCGTGATGTCCTCGGAACAACCTCTGCCATCTCTCCCACCCACACTGCCTGCATTCTTTCCTCTGTTAGATCTTCATGTCTTCTTGACTTCCTCTGTTAGGCAGTTTTGTTTCTGTGGTTTTGTGTCTGGATGAGTGTTTAGAGCAGAAATCCAGGGTACTATTCACCAGTATTTACATCAAACTGCTTGTGCACTAATTCTCAGAACTTCGCTTAAGTGTCATTTGTTCCCCATGGCAACAGGCTTATAGCAGTATGAGTGGCCAGCTTGCCCATTAAATAGCCCAATACCAGCACCTTCTCTACTCTTCCAGTTTGGAGCTGACATCCCCAAAAAGGAAGATTTCCAGACTGGTAAACTTCCCCCAAGTGTATCTATAATGAGTTAGCATGTATCGAACACAATAGTCTATAGTAGGGTTGTATTCATTAGGTTTACATGGTTGAAACAAAGAGAAACAACATTCCTGCAGAGCTACACTGGCCCATTCTTCATGCAGTGTAGGTACAGTGCTGTAATCTGCCAGGCTTCATGGGTCTCTTGCTCGTTTATTTTGCTTTCAGCTCAGTTAGTTCAAACCTTTGATGTTAATACCTGCTGCCATTAAGCAGCTGCTGCAGTGTCTGTACCATACTAGTTATAGTCTGTCTGGGAACAGATTGTCTTAATTGCTCTCTGTAGCAGAATACTGACGGAAACCCCGTAATTGTTCATCTTTTCTGCACTTGCTGAAACATGCTCAGTCCTCTCTGACTCCTCATCCAGCTCCACATGCTCGATGGCTGCCCAGCCTGTCCTCTTGCTGCTTCCCTTTCCTCACAAGGTTTACATTATTTCTTTCAAGCCTGTTTACTCCGTCTCTGGGCGAAGTGAAGCCCATGTTTCTGCTTTGCCCCTCCATGCACTGGCTACATGCCCAAGCTGTAGGTCTCATGTTGTCCTTCCCAGTGCTAATAACACATTGCTATTGGATTGTTTAGATCAGGCTCTTTCCCAAAAAGCCTTATTCTTCACATTTTTCCATTTTCTTCTCGATTATCTTAAATAGCCATAACAGGAACATATAAGGAAAGCAAGTATTGCAATGACACCCATATTCTCGAAATATATGTGCATTGTTATTTCAACAAAGGGTTGTTTGTTTTGCTCCTCTCAGTCCAGATGCCTTGATAATAATTGGTAATAAGTAATGCAAGTACCTTTATACTTTTTTTTTTATATATCTAAGGTGTGTGTCTATATATTGTGTCTATATACTGTATGTATATATATGTGTGTGTGCGTGTGTACACACTCACCTACCTGTCTATATATAATTTATAATATATATATGTTTTGCTTACACTATACTCCTCAGAAGTGATTATTACTACATTCTACTTTTCTGGATGCCTGCTTAAAGTGTTACTGCAGACTGCATGCTTGGTTAAGTAATTTGCATCCCGTTGGTGAGCTCACTGCTGCTCTCTTTGCACCTGTGTCTGGCTGTTAGCTTCTGCAGTGGCTCGCATTGCTGCATTTTACAATGTGAAGGATTCCGTAGCTTCGTGTCATTTATAGTCATTTATTAACTGGCATTGCGGTCGGCAAAGAGACCGTGAGAACATTCCTGGTCCCTGTGGCCAGCCTTGGCTAGTTGTCATGGGCGTGTACTTAATTATTTATACTTATTTATTTTTTAAACTTTGTCTCACATATCATTCCCATGATCTTGACCTGGATAAATGGTTGCAGGATGGGTAGATAGATTACCTGTAGCGAGTCGAATCCCATCCAAAACTTCTCACCCTGTCTGGTGTCCTATGACAGGACCCAAGGTGTATGGATGGTATATTATAGTTTTATGAAGTTATTATATGTGTATTATGATCTGCTTTTTCCATATTAAACTTGACCAGAATTAAGCTATATGCTCTGCCTTTAACGAACCGTTCATTCAGTCCCAGCTCTGCATCACAGAGCCTAAAGGTGCCCTTTCCACTATGGTGAACTAATTAACACATCTGGGGTGACATGAAAGGAACATCAAAGGCTGCAGCCAACACAAGAATACAGAGTGTTTGGGCTTGCAAATAAAAGACATGGAACACTACAGAACATTGGGGGGGCGGGGAGGCGGTGGGGGGTCACATGGGCACTTACTGCAATGAAACTGTCACATGGGAACGTTCACATCCGGCATGGAATCTGAAGGACAGTCACTTGTGCAAAATTAGCCTGGAGGTGGTGAGACTGTGATCTGGGTGGAAAAAGCTAACAGGAGATGCTGCAGTACCAGAGTTCAAACATTGTAAAACTGTGAATGTGAGTGAATATTTTGTGATGGACAGAAGTTTGGACGATGCATGTACCTCAGTCTTCACCTAAAACAAGCATGATTAGTCCTAATAATGCAGTGGAGATGAGTACGCTAATCTTGAAAGAACATGACGTAGGTCCGATTATTGTCCGCATTTTTTAAAATGGGGCAGCATAAAGCTTTTGCTGGGATGTTGTCTTGACTCAGAATAGCGCTTGTTCCTATAGCTGTATAAATATAATATTAAGTATTTGATTTCCCTGGAGTTTCATTGTTTCACCTTTAAATCACTTCTCTTCATAGTGGAGACCAGGTCTAACCAATGAAACTGAAGTGCAGCAGTTTAGTGTTTGAAACCAAATCATTTAAATATGAACCCAAACATGGATTTTTTTTTTCTTAATTCGCAAAACATTTTGCTTTTCAGAATTCAGTAGATGCATGCATTTTATTAGCCATCACTGAATTTTATGCGTTTATACATCCATAGATACATCAATAGTATTTTCATTATTCAAAAGAATGAGTTATAATATTATTCAATTCCATGTACTTTTATTACTCTTTCATGCTTAGATATGAGTTAAAGGAAGGGGGATTTGGGATTTACAGCACGGCTAGCACTAATAAGTGCTTTGAGAGGAACATGGCTGGTTGGTTCTGATTGGTCCAGTCATTGACACTGATTCTGTCAAATGCAACACGTAGCCCAACCTTTCTTATTAACTTGACTGTCACTAGGAGGTTGATAACCTTACCCAGTGGACCGCCACCTACTTTAGTCACCACATTTCACCCGGGGGGGCAGACTGGGGCTTCTTGTTCTGTTGGGGGGGGGGGGGGGGCAATGCATTTGCCCTTGATGTCCTCCCAAGTATTACTTACACTAGATTGCCAGCATTAAGAAGCAAAAGACCATTGAAATTTGATGTTATGCATGCAACGCTTTGCAGTCACATTTTACAGTTGTTACAAATACGTAATTCTCTCTGACTTCTTTAGGCTGTCTTCCTTCCACCAGCTTGATTATTTTTTCTGTCATCAACTTCACTTTTCACCAACTGAAGCGACACAACCCCCTGTCACACCCGCGTTAAGCGTCCGTCAAGAAAATGTGCTTACGTTTGTGTTTCACCTGGTCCTAGTGCACAAAATTTTAGCCCACATATATATATGTAAACAACAATAATAATAATAGTAATACATTTATTTCAGACCCAGTTAATATACATATACATGGGGGGGCCACAGGGGGGGCATGCATGTTCTCACATGGGCACTGGCCCCCCTGCCACCCTCAGACTGACCCCTGTTTAGTCATTATTAATAATGTTATAATGAGATATTTTTGAGATGACAGATTTATTTCACCTTACACAGAGCTGCATTGAAGTATTGTAAAATCAGATATGACGTTAATTTTTATTATAATTTTTATCTTGCCATTTATAAATATACCATGCGCCAAACTGGCCCCCACTGTTTTACATCTGAACCACTACAGATGTCTGTGTAAAAGATTTCAGAGAAGCAATACCCACTGAACCTGAATGCAAAGAGAAGAACCAGGGCACATAGAAATCCCAGACAGACGCTGACAAGTCATTCCATAACAACTGAGTGGCCCAAGTGTGATTTCATGGTGCAGCACAGCAGAGTTTATTGTGTACTTCTAACGGGCCCCTGCAGTTGGTAAGGGATCAGAATAGAATGTGTGGCCAGTTGCATCCATTTCAGGATAAACTGTTGTTTCCACCACTTCCTCTTCCCCTCCATTGTTCTGCTGCACTGCAGTCGCTATAATTCAGACACATTTCAAATTGCTCCCCAAATATCAGCAGTCCCTGGGGACATGTGCTGGGAGAACAGCACCACTAAAGGCTGGCGTGATGTGAGAGCCTTCGCAGACGCTTCTCCATGGAGAGTGAGAGGCATCGGCCGTCCACCAAGGGAATGGGGGAAAATGCCGCATACACACTTTAGATCTGGAAATTCATCTGGAAATCACACATGCGCCACTCAGGTTTTCAAAGGTCATTGCAATATGGATCAGGTGGCATGGCTTTTGGAGGGGAGTTATAACTGACGTAATGTATAAGTGAGGGTAGTACATCCCCTCTTATTAATAAACCATTAGACTAAATCGTTATGACATGAAGGTTCTCATATTAAATGAATCCCTTTTAAACTGCACTCCACTTAGCTCACCTTTCATACCAGCCACTGCTTTAACACTGGCAGGTTGACCAAGGCTATAGCTATGGCTGTACAGCCAGTGCCAGCATCACCTTCTGGCTCTCCTGTTCATTTAAGTTCACTCTGTATAACAGAGGGTGGCAGTATTACTCTGCATGTCCTGGCAATTACTAGACATTTTATCCTTACACTGTAAATTAATTCTTTATACTTAGATTTATGAGTTAACGATCAGTGGCTCAATAAACAGCATTATTGCCTTGCGTACCCCTGGGTCACACCCCTGCCCCTTGTGTGTTTGTGTTCACCGTGTTGCACGAGTTTCCTCTCACGGTTTAAAGATATGCTATTAGATTAACTGTAGCTTGTAAAATGGTATGTGATTTTGTGTATGCGTGTGTGTCTCTGCAAGGGACTGACATCCTTCCCAGGGTTTTCCTGTGTGCGCCCCCCCCCACGCCCAGGTTTCTATCCTGGATAAATGGTTTTAATACATTTTGTAGTCTCTTTACAAAATACAGCAGCCTATATTATCTGTAGTCATGCTTTTATGTGAATACTAAGAAAATCTATTCTGCTCCACATTTGGATAGATGACATTGAACACTGAAGTGAATAGTAAATCGCCCTGGAAATATATAGAGCTGCATGCCTATGAACTGTGACTATTCTGGCCCATCTGTGGCTGTGTACTCAGGGTTTGAGTGCTTGAAACATTCAGGCTTCCATAATTATTCCGTAGGCATGTTCAATTTTAGATATGATGTCAATCGTTTAAGAAGACTGTGAGCGTGACACGCACGTGTTACCATAGCGAGCTGGAGAAGGCATCGGACATAGGAAATAAAATGTCTTTCATAGGAAGCCAACGGTTGACCCTCAGATCACAGCCAAATGGGAATGTGGAGGAGAGTTAGCAACTGTCAGATGCCATCTGGTCAATCTCCTTTCCCGTCTGTCTGTGGAACAGCCTTTGCTTTTGCATTCTTGCTTCTCTAATTCCAGAATGTTTGTTCTGCTGTAAGGCAGGAAAGTTTGCTTTGCCCATGCCTAGCGGGCACATCTCAAAGCCAGGCCAGATGGGTGTCTGGGAAACCGATGAGCTCCACGGAGGTCACATGCTATGTGAGTGTATCGTGCCCAACCCAAAGCACTCTGTGCCTTTGTGACAGTGGGAGATGGCCATGTCGTAACCTAGCTATGAAACAGAAGCCACTTCCACAGGGAAACCTCTTACTGTGAGGCGTAGTATCGACGTAGACAGATATCATATATGCCTACTGCACCCAGAATGCTTTAAGTATATTTATATATTAATATTTAATATTTAATATTAAAAATAAGTATATTTATTTTTTCCCCCAACAAAAGGTGTAGGAACTGCCTGGGAGTAGCAAAATTTGTGGGATTTGGTGTTAGACTGAAAGCCAAGAGAGTTATGGAGATGTGTATCCAGAAGCTGAATTGTTGAAGCATGTCTCTGTTATGAAGGCCCAGCAGTGGACTGCATTGCAGAATGCCAGGTTCTGTCATAACTGCAGATGTTTATCTATCGATTAGCGTAACAGTATTCACTCTCTGATATCAGCTTATTGTAGGTATTATATAACATTTTAATTATCTCTTATAATGTCTTGTGTTGTACAGTTTTGTCGTTCTAAGTGTTGTCACAATATGTTCAAAACCTCTGCCTGAAATAAGCCCTTGCAAGTGTTCTAGTACAGAAAGTTGTATTTAAATTGTATCCCATGAGTGCGTTACACTAAAGCATCTATGTCTGTCCAAGTCCCAATGCTTCTAATTATTGCTGGCTCAGAAATACTCTTATGTGATTACTGAGTCTTTATTAATAAATAGCTAAGGTCAATAGCATGTACACAACATAGCTGACAAGAAGGAATCTGGAATTAAAAAATAACAGCAAAAGCAGACAGGGACTACTTTTATTTGTCATTTGTGAGAAGGACAGAAGTTTGCAGTCTTTATAAATGCTGTGAAAAGGGGAAATCCGAGCATCTGGAAGCATTTTAAGGTCAGCAGTTTAAAGGCTTGAATTGCATGCTTAACAGTCACAATCAGTCTCACGACCCACAGTCCTACTGTTGTATAGAAGTTCTTAACCTCATTATCATCTAGTATAGAGATAGCTGCTACATAATATGTATTAATGCAAGCCTTACTGAGAAATTCTCACTTGTTGAGAATTTGTTATATTGACTGAGAATTTGTTCAGCCAGTCCGAGTTGTTGTTTGTCTCATAGGACAGCTATCCATGGTTATGTTCTATTTGCATGCATGCTGTGATGCCTGCTTTCATTTTAACGCTAAATACCTGAATCTTTTACATCCCCTCAGGACACCTGATATGAATTGTCCAGTCCTCTCTGTCTTTTTTTTTTTGTTGTTCTTGTTGCTGTTGTGATGAAAGACTGATTTGACCATCTACAGTTACATCTTTTTTTTGATGCTGTCCAAGAGGAAAAATCCAGGTTCATCGAAGCGCCTCATAGTCATTTTTGTCCATAGCCTGTCATCCTTCAAGATGATTTCTTATCGGATGCAATGCAGCGGATCTCTGCGCCGACCCGGGCTGGGTCACTGATCGTACTCTCTCGTTCCGTAATTAAACTGCCCCCTGGCTGCACCTCTGTGAGAATTTGTGAATAGGCGTCGTTCCTAGATACTGAGTCAGGAATCTGGTGACTCTGCTACCTCTCTATGACCCCAGAATGCAGGGAAACTCTCTGGACGGCCGTCCGACTCCATGCTGATTTTATTGACAGGTTTCTTCCAAGTCACAGATTATTGCCATTATTATCTATTGTCAAATGCGTTTTTATGGACACTGGACAGATAAATCTTGTTATGAGGGTAATCTGAATTTTATGTATAACCTAGTTACCTTAGACTAGGGTTAGATGTAAATTCACAAACTTGTCCTGGTTTCAAATTAATCATTTGTTGCAGATGGTGCTTAGTATACTTCAGCTGAGGAGCATGATTAAAAGCACAAACTGAAGCACTTTATTGTCCATTTCAATAGATTGATTGTATTTCTTCTAAGCTTCCTGTGCTGGGAGAAAATCTTGGAAACATTGATACATGAATGTTTTGTTATGTTTTCCATTCAAATTTTTACACACTGACTCATAGGCCACAGGACGCTGGAGACTTTCTACTTCTTGAGGTTTTTAGTTTCATTTTTCGATGTCTAGTGATCACATCATAGCAAAGCCCGGTCATTGGCAGACAGTCCAGACCTAATGCCATGGTGGGCTGGGCTTGGATAGCAGCTGGATGAAGAGCATCCAGAACAAACCAGCTTTCTCCTTGAGGTGGTTTTGAGTCTCTCCAAGAGGAGCAGGGCAGGGCGATGCAAGGCCCGTTCACACTGCATGACTCAATCCCCCCTCGTCAGTTGCCTTTTGAAGTCTCTGATGCTCAGCTGCTATTGAAGCATATACAGCACACGTACTGCACCCCCCAGGCGCCCCCATCATTGGGGTAATGCTGTAAGACAAGAGTTCTCCATATGTAAGTAGGGTGCCTGTTTGCTCTTTCAAAATGGCCTCCTGTGGAAAGAGGAGAAGGTTTACTTTAATCCACATGAACTACTCCTACCAGACAAGGCCATTAGTTACAAACATGCATGTTAAAATTTCTATTTCAGTCTGTCTTCCTGTTGTGTTCCTTCAGACAGAAGAGTATTGGGGGATATTGGGATTTATATAGTTTGTCAATAAAGCATTGCATCATGGTAGATTTCAGAAGCTTACTATCTGCTTTCAAGCACCAACCCAAGCGACCTTAAAGCTTTACATTAAAGGGGATGTGGCAGTCCAGTCTGGAGCAGAACTTTAAAATCTGCATACCCTATTTATATGGGCTGAATTTCTCAATTCTAGCTTCATTAGTACTTGGTCAATAATGCTAATAGTATAGCAGAACACAGGGTTCTGCTGTAGGTATGACACAGCAGAAAGTGTCCTTTCTAGCTGGATTACAACCAGAAAGGGCAAAGCTTCTATAGGATTGTACATCAGCTCAGTATTACATGATGGTCTTGGGGCTTCCTCCAGATAAGGGATGTTTTTACATGATGTACATTGTTGAATCCTACCCGTGTTCGATTTGTATGATGCTTTAAATGTTCTACCTTTGCTTTCCTCCCATAGCCCAAAACCTTTAAGCCCTTGTCCTGCTGTGTGTGAGTGCCCTGTGATGGCCTGGCATCCTGTCCTGCTGTGTGTGAGTGCCCTGTGATGGCCTGGCATCCTGTCCCTGCTGTGTGTGAGTGCCCCGTGATGGCCTGGCATCCTGTCCCTGCTGTGTGTGAGTGCCCCGTGATGGCCTGGCATCCTGTCCCTGCTGTGTGTGAGTGCCCCGTGATGGCCTGGCATCCTGTCCCTGCTGTGTGTGA
>JABFEA020000039.1:16537029-16549590 GCA_019775915.2 Cyphomyrus plagiostoma | reverse complement strand
TACTGTGGCCCCCCCCGGCTCCCAGGGCTCGTCTCAGAAGCGCGACTCCCTGGCGGCGCTCACCTCCCTCCTGGCTGAGCATCGCTCTGCGGAGCTGAGGAAGCCGGCGGCACAGGCGCTGGTGGCCGACATGAAAGGCCCGCTGTACCCAGAGCTGGTCAGATACTCCATCGTCATCGACATCAAGAGCACCGTGTGAGGCGGGGTCCAGCTAAGGAATGTCACCTCTTTCGGGACAAAACTGGGGTCCTGATTCACAGCAATACGAGGCAGGGGGCAGAAAAAATGGCCAGATAACAGTTTGAAACTGTTATGGATGTATGAATTTTAAGAAGTAAAACTAGTCGGTAACATGTATGTGACAAAATAGGGGAATGTCATGGACATCCCAGTGGAAGTGGTGGCCTTTGTCATCAGAGGGATTTCAGTGCCTTTGATACCTGCCCCTGTTCTGTTGATGGTGTGCCATCAAGTTGGATGTTGGCCTCTCTCTATGATTAAAAACAGCAGAATGTCTGTATGTAATCTGGCTGACTAACAGTATCCATCTCAGACACCATTGTGTTGTTCTTTGCCTTTTTTGTAATCCTTGATGAAAGATTCTTTCTTGATGTTTTATGGATTAACCTCAATGGAAACATGCAGTAATATGACTCAGTTCCTGTTCTCTGGTTGGAGGAACAACAGAAAGAGGCTTTTTATTCTTATTGTTATTTTTTTTTTTGTTTTGTTTTTTTTCCACACAGAAGTTACTCAGTTTCTGTATATTAGCATTAGAATATATAAATATTGCACAACCTTTCTCATAAGGGCTTTTAATATTAAGAATGACAGATTTTTGAGCCTGTTTACATAGCATTGATTTCCGTTTGTACTGTATTCATTTTGTATGTGATTATATTTTCTAGGAGATCTCAAGCATTATTAAGGTAGAGGCAGGCACAGTTCACAAGATGATGTATTACTTGTTTCTTCTTGAAATAAAACTTTTTTAAACTTCGTGAGCATTGAATTCAACACATAATATCCATACTACCAAAGAACAGTAACACAGTCTCTCTCTCTCTCAGTACATATGTACATATGATACTGTACTGTACCTCAAGCTAACAAACTGCCAAAGCTGTGTAATATTTTCACAACCATCACAAAAGAGTGCGTGCATTCATCTCTAAATTGCTTACAGATTATGGATGTGTCTGTATTTATCCCCCTAATCCACCCAACTATGTGCCCTGTGTTGCCTGAGACAGGCTCCAAGTACTGTCCAGGAAAAGTGGCTAATGGATAGATTATATCCAAAAAATGTGCTGTATAACTTCATAGTTTTGGAGAGAATTATAGAGAATTATATACAAAGCTGCATGCATATCTGTGTGATGATACACAGGGCAATTTTCTGAGCAATGTTTCCGGGTAATTGCTAACCATCTGAGACAAAAAGCAACTTATCTTCATCTGGATGACCATGAAAAATTGCCCACTGCCAGTCAAAGTTTTTGATATAGTAATTTGTTGCCCCATGTATCGTTACTAGTGATGGGCAAATGAAGCTTCATGAACCATTTACTGTATTTTTCGACCTCACTAGATGGTGCTTTTGGCTTGCTTTGGGGCATGCTTTGAGATAGCACCATCTAGTGGAGTCAAAAATACATCAAATGGTTCATAAGTATCATTTTGCCCATCAATAATTACCCTTACATTTTTACACTGTTATCTATCTGTACAAATGTTTACTGAAGTATTAATTCCCCATAAACACTCATCCAGTGCAAGTCTTGGCAAAGCCTCTCACAGATGTAATTCAGGTCACATTGGTGACTTTTTAACTTGTAAGCATTTGGTTAGAAGTTTGGTTGTAAAGCAGAGGGATACATCTGCTGATTTTGAAGGCTTCTGCCAGTCAGGTGCTTTCACCAGTGGCTTTCAGTTGTTAGACGTCACATGGCTTAATGCCATCTTAACTGGTGTTGTCACACTCCCCACTGGAATTATCATATGTCTTTTGACACTTCAGTTTGCGGTCTATGATCTGATTTATCCTGTCACATAAACTTTACCCAGATGCAAAGCTGTTATCTGCTAAGTCACAGCTGCCTGCCTGCAAGATATTGATTACAGCATCATTTGGAATTAACAGCAACCAATATATTTTAATATCTGTTTCATACAAAACTGATTTGGTTTACTTTGCAATTGAAGTGACACAATGAGGTAACAGGCCTGGGTTTGTTTACATGGATTGTTACTGTGTCTCTGTTTATAAGTATGAGTAATTTTAACTAAATTAGTTAGTACAAAGACAAAAGGTCAATAATGTTTCAAAGTCATTTTGATGCCAGCACATGAATGAATTTGTTAGTCTGACACAATTTGGACTGTGACACTGATGGTCCAGTAAGTGCATGCTAAGCAACTTGCAAGAAAAAACATCACTGAAATAATGATTTTCTGTCACAAGAATTGATACCTCAGAAACGGCACGGGCAGAAATACAGTATCGAAACTTGTAAAGTGTACAATAAAATCTCATTTCCACAGTCACGGATGCTATAAAGCCCTTTAGTGGAATATTTCTTTCCCACAGTTAAATAACAAAAATACCTGGACCTGTGTTTTGTCCTGGAGTTTTGCCAAGTGGGGTTTGGCCTGTTGTACCTTTAAGTAGAATATTTAATCAAAGATAAAATGCTGCAAGATAAAATGATTACCTAAGCATATAATAATAATCCATCAATCCTCTGTGAGCACTTCTGCAATGCTGGGTTACAGAAAAGCTAGAGAATATTCTAGGAAGAACAGGACAGAGAACAGTAATCTCAGCAAATACACACTGCAGACAACATAGAGCAACCATCCATTCAGCTTCCAAATGCTTTTCCTGGATGGGCTATCAGCGAGCTCCAAGCCCATGCCAGGCAGCTTGGGGCACAAGGCAACACGGGATGCCATGTCCGCCCACAATAACGGGCATGTAGCCTGAATGCATGTCTTTGGACTACAAGAGGAAATCGGAGTAAACCTACTTGACAGTAAACATGAAAACTGCCCACGTGCAGAGTGGGATCTGACCCCTCCCCACACACACACACACACACACACACACGTGAGGCAGTGTCCCACACCAGTTGCTGCTGATTTCTTCCAAATTCACAATGAGCAATTTTTCTTATGCATCTGAAGGGGGGGGGCTGTTGCACTATAGGCAATCTTCCATTTCCTTCCAGCAACAGCTGTAATAATGATAATGAATATGGCAATATGGTGATGTGTGAAACACTGAAAACAGAGATAATAAAGTAATACACAGCGGGCAGCTCTGGGGCTCTGTGGACTAAGCCTGTATGCCTGTAATCATGAGGTTACAGGTTCAAACCCAGCCTCAGCACTGATTAAGTACCAATTATTATTATTAAAACTTAAGGTTTAGTCTCAAAGGTTGCCAGCTCAAATCCCACGAGCAGCAGAGTAACCATGTCACCTTTGGGCCCTTGAGCAAGGCCCTTCACCCCAAATACTGCTCCTGGGGGGGGCAGATAAATGGCTGACCCTGTGCTCTGCCCCCAAGATTTGTTCTCATGTGTACAGAATATATGTGTTTTTTTATAGGAGAGCAAGATGTGGGAAGATTGAATTTGGTTGTCCTTGATTTCACCTGTACAATGATAATAAAGCCATTCTATTATGTAGCAACAATGATTAAGGTCCACTAAACTTGTAAGCAGCGATCAATACTACATTTCTGCCATATGTATACGGCACAGGAATCTGCTGAATGCGGACATTTTCAATGAGTTTGATATGATACCCAGCCCTTCCTTATCGTAATATGTAATCCTAGATCGCCCTCTGGTGGAAAAGTATGAAATTCATGTGATAGATTGTGGTTTCCGCGAGAGTGGCCTTGTTGAACATTTGTGAAAGCACAAAATAATTATCAGTAATTTGTTACACAATCCACTAAAAACATCTAGTGCAGCAGTTACTTACAATTACGCTTTTTCTTTATCAATAAAACTAATCATCAAGCTTTGGAAAATGCATAAGGAAGTTTATATCTGGCCATCCATGAAATTGGGGGGGGCACAAAGGTCTGTTTACAGGAGCTATAGCAGCTGCCAGTCTTCTGTGAAGGATTTCCAGTGTGTCTGTGGGAATTTTTGGCCAATTATCCAGAAGAGCACTTGTGATGTCAGGCACCGATGTAGGACATAAAGACCTGGCTCACAATCTCTGTTCTAGTCCATCCCAAAGGTGTTCAGTGCAGTTCAGATCAGGGCTCTTTAGGGACCAGTCAAGTTCTTCCACACCAAACTCACCCAACCGTGTCTTTATGGACCTTGCTTTGTGCACCGGGGGCACCGTCATGCTGGAATGGAGAAGGAACTTGTCCTGCAAAGTTGGAAGCATAGAATTATCCAAAATGTCTTGGTATTCTGAAGCATTGCGAGTTCCCTTCACTGGAACCAAGGGGAATATACCCCAACCCCTGAACAACCTCCCCATACCATAATCCTTCCTCTAACAAACTTTAACAGTTAACACAGTGTAGTCGGGCAGGTAATGTTCTCCTGGCATCTGCCAAACCCAGACTTGTCCATCAGACTACCAGACAGATAAGAGCGGTTTATCACTCCACAAAACATGTTTCCAATGTTCCAGGGTCCAGGCTCACTCCATCCGATAGTTGGCATTGTGCTTGGTGATATGAGGCTTGCACGCAGCTGCTTGGCCATGGAAGCCCATTCAACAAAGCTCTCAGCACACCTTGTGCTGTTGTCATGCTGGGATTTTTGCCAGAGGAAGTTTGGAACTCTGCAGTTTTTGAATCAACAGAGAATTGATGGCTTTTATGCACTATGCACATCAGCACTCTGTTACTTTACGTGGTTCTCCCACTTCATGGCTGAGTTTCTGTTGTTGCTAAACTCTTCCACTTTACCATAATGCAACTTACAGCTGGAATATCTAGCAGGGATCTGAGTTATTGTGAAGGTGACATGACAGTACCATGGTTCAACTCACTGTGATTGTTAGAACCCATTCATTCACAAATGTTTGTATCCCTGACTGCATGGCCAGTTGCTTGATTTTATGCACCTGTGGCAATGGGTGAACGCTGACCTAATATAAATTGTACGCGCCAGGAAATGAGTCATATTACAATGCAATTTTCACTTCAATGCCTTCTTCACAGACTGGACGATTAACCAAATAAAGCAGCGCAACATTACAGTAACTAACAATAAATAAACCACTAACTTACATGTACTATTAGAGCATCTGTGTCATTTATTTAAACTTTATTGTACCAAGTAAATTAACCGAGTTAATACAGAGGACTAATGACAACAACCAGAAACAGCTGATTACATGGGGATCCCGCCCTGGGTTAATGATGTGGCGTGGCGCACAGAAGAAGGCAGGACAGGGGTCCCAAGATCTTTATCGTTTTGGAAGCCATTAAGAAAAAAATGCTCTTCTTGTTTTATCCTGTTCATTTTGTGTTTAAGTGCTTAAAAAAACATATTTAGGTGTAATTTTGGTTGGCTGGGAACCAATTAATTGGTTTTCCATTATTTCTTATGGGAAAAATTTGATTAGAACTCGAACTTTTTACGATTCGATCTGGAGTCCGGAACGGATTAAGTTCGAGAACCAAGATACCACTGTCATTACAAACCTGCGTATGCGTGCGTGTGTTTGTGAGTGCGTGTGTCCTGTAGGATACCGGATTACGTTTACTTTAGTATTGTGAACCAGCAGTGTTGCCGTAGTATTGTCGGTGCCAAGGTAACTAAAACTAACATATCCCATTGGTATGCGGTGAGTGAATACAAGCCGTTCTAATTCTAATAAAATTAAAAGCAAGTGAATGTTTTCTTTTAAATACTTTACTTATATAAAATTTATTGTTGAAATCAAACTTTACTTTGCTGCGACTTTTTTTTACTTAAATCTGTGTTCGTAGTGAAAGATTTACGTAGTAATATCGTAATGATTGTTATGAGTATTTTAAAGTATAAACAATGTACTGAGCAATCGACCTTGCGGAGTGTGCAAATTAACGAGCTACGGGAAAACACCGACCGCCACTTCCCGAATAATATAACACTGTATGCACATTTGAAAACTGACTCGTGATATATCCTCTTTTGTTCTGCCTGCTCTGTTACAGTGAGCTTGCTGATGTGTTTTGAAAATAACTTGAGTTTTACCCACAGAAATCAGGTAATCTGTGCACTTAACAAGTACTGAAACTCCTATTCTGAAAAAAGATATCTGGCTTGCTGTTTGTTGCTGGAATGCACAGGCCCCCTCTCTGTGACCAATGGAAAACCGAAATGACCCTATCAGGGACCCCAGGGGGGGCTCATGTCCTCATGTACCCCATCTGGGATCACAGGAGCGTCCTTTCCACACACATCCATACCACTCATTGGCCTCAGAAGCATATCCCAGCCTCTCCACTGGGTGCCTGCCGCCGGTCTCGCTGCAGGACCTGTCTCTGGCTGAGCTCCCCCACTTAGTGGCACAGGTGGGCCCCGAGGTGGCCATTGCGGAGTCTCTGTGGACGGAGGGGCCCCACCTGATGGCCTCGGCACTGGGAGTCGATATTCCTGTTAATGCTCCAAAGGTCCAGCCAGTGGAGGAGACGGCAGCACAGTGAGTGAGAATCGGTACCGTGGTTTGGTCAGGTGCTCTTCATCTTGTCATTTTCCTCGTTTTCCCCTTGTACCCAGCCATCACTGGGCTGCCGGGACTGAACATTATGGTTAAAGTATGGAAACGTTCAGTGTCCAGTTTTCCTGATGCTCCCAGAACATTATCCCACTACTACAACAAGTAATGCTTATGCAGTGGGCATGGTAGAGTAGCAGTTGACTCTGTCACTGTATACCTTAAAGGTCATGGGCTCAAAACTGGATGGTACATGTGTAATATAGACATAGCCTACAGCACTTGAATAAAATATTATTTTATTATAAAATGATATTTTCAGCATTAGTTGCCATAAGATATTTTGGTAATAATATTGTGTGACATGGACAGAATGTTGTAATATATACAACATGAAAATAATGTTATGGTTACAGTAAGTTTTAGATTACAGTTTTACTTTACAGCAGTGATTCTCACTGTGTGGGGTACACCCCACTAGTGGGGTGTGGAGTCATGACAGGAGGGGCACAGGAGACCTGGGGGAAAGTTCTACAGAACTGATGTTTAACATCGGAGTCATTCACATCGGTACCGTTAGCAACCTGCTCATTCATTACTATCAGAGCCTTAAAGGGTCAAAATGGACAGAGACCTGTCTGCATTTCTGTATATATGTTTGAAAACTTTGGCAGCTGACAGTTTGGAATCCAACAAATTAAACTCTCACTAAATGCCTTGTTCACAATTTTCTACATTTGTTCTTGTTTATAAAAACTGAATTTTTTTGTTGTGCTTCAGGAAAAGTACAGACTATTGAAACAGTGTAGTGACAAATGTCACAGAAAGTTGCCTGAAGTGAAAGGTTTTTTTGCTTAAGGTTTGCTTAAGTTAATAAAAGAAATTAATGTTGAGTTTGATGTTATCTAAATAAAGTTACACCTAGGCTTTTCTGTCATTGTTTTGTTGATGTGGGGTGTGCAAAATATTTCTTCCTGCGAAGTGGGGAATGATAGAAAAAGTTTGAGAACCACTGGTTTACAGTAACATTTTAGTTACAGTAAGAAGCTTCCCTGTCAGTTTTGAGAAGACCTTCACATAACATTGGCTAAAGTTCTGGGAATGTTCCCTGTTAGCTGGGTGGGAGCCTGTCCCCATGAAACCCCGTCCACCACAGGACACACGAAATTTTCCCGTCCACCACAGGACACGCTCCTGCTTGTACACAGTGGGTGGCTTAGGGGACCGATTCACTGAACTGCCCGTTTTTGGACTGTGGGAAGAAACCTGAGTACCAGAGAGATCACAGGAGCACATGGGGAACATGAATCTGCTGGATTGCATGTAAATTAAGATAAACCTCTGAATTTTTGAGTTAGGCTGCACCTCATGAATGTATATCATGCTAATTTCGATGCTAGCTTGCATTTCTGTGAAAATGCATAATAACATTTGTAATTCATAAACATTAAGTGTATGGCACCATCTGTTATCATGCCTGCACCAAGCTAAATGTCCAGCCACACCCAGCTTCCCCTGAGTACCATACATATCTGCACCAGTTGGCATAGATTCAAAGCACCAGTTTTCAGTTCACTCATTGAGTGGAATTCACTGTCCACCATACCGAGTGGTTGGAAGATGGATGGAAGGTATATCGTGCTTTGTGTAAGGAATAGGTTTGTGACTTTGAGTAATGCCTGGTCACTAACTGAGCACCTTACATTTTGTGCAGTGCTGCAGGATCAGCTGTGCCACTGGGGAAGCCCACAGATGCCACCTCATCTAGGCTGAAGGCCCAGCCTAGGATGGAGTCTCTGACAGGCATGGAAGTGTGGGAGATCTTGACAACAAGGAGACATTTTGGAACGTTTCAGTTTGTGCACTTGAATGTTGTGGATGGTACCTCTCATAGGTAGCTTTTGCCTTTTTCTTTCAGTTACTCACCAGTGAATAAGTAGTTTTCATTCAGGACATGTGATTAATGTGTCCTGTTAGATTGACAGAAAGACTGTTTCTTTGGAGAATTAGTATTATAAATGATAAACCAAATTCAAGAAGGGGCAGTAATGGGACTGCAGTCTCAGTCAGCATTGTCCAAAATTTGAGTCGATATAACATCATCACTCCCCACTCTTTTAGTATTTTTGAAGGTCATTAGAAAAAGTCATACAGCATTGTGTGGCTGTACGCATCCCCCACACCTCTGTCCTGGGCGTCTTTTTGTGATTGCAGACCCTATGACCTGCGTGTGGTCCCTCGCAGCCAAGCTGGCAATGAGCACTACGTCTTCTCCCAAACCTCCGTGCTGCACGTGCGGGACGGCTGCTCTGTGGGCCTCTGCACTCTGGCCGAGTGGCACCGGGAAGCCAGGCTGTGGGGGGCGCTACAGGACATCCCCTTTTTCAAGGTCTTTAGGTTACGCAAGACTTTCTCCTGGTGAATATCCTCGGTCCCTCCATAGTCATCACACACACACGTCTGTCTGGTTCACCTGTTGTCCTGCAAGATATACCTCCCCTCTAATATCTACTCTCAGAAAGTAGTCAGGACAATTAATGGATTCTTTTATGCCCTTAACTAATGCACAATTGCCCATGTGAATATTTAAATATTAGGACTCTTTAGGAATAAAATTAATCTGAACTCAGTTTTTCAATTCTTACATTTATTTTTCTACAATTTGTAAATGCATTTAAAAAATACTAAAAACGTTTTCACTGAAATTGTTTATTGGTTTTGATTCAATCCATTTTGAAATGTCTACAACACAACACTACACAATATTTTAGAAAAAAGAAGCTTGAATACTTTGAATGCACTGTACACTGTCACTGTACAGTTGCTAATATCTGTTGTTTCCTTATCTGATGCCTCTTACAGCTGGCGCAGGACCATACGACAGGGTATTCTTCACTGCAGGCGCAAGATGCTGCAAAAACAGCTGCTGATGTCTGTGCCCCAGTTCAGAGAAGCACTTATCCAGCTGAACAGGTACATGGCGATAATCTCATTTTTTATTGTCAGTAGCAGTAAGCTAATAATACAGGTGCTGGTCATATAATTAGAATATTTTCAAAATGTCGATTTATTTCAATAATTCAAGAAGTGAAACTTGTACAATCTATACATTCATTCCACACAGACTGATATATTTCAAGTGTTTATTTCTTTAAATTCTGATGATTATAACTGACAACTAATGAAAACCCCAATTCAGTATCTCAGAAAATTTGAATATTGTGAAAAGGTTCAGTATTGAAGACACCCGGTGCCACACCAGGTTTTTGAGCAAATTGATTAACTGCAAATTAAAAATCAATGCCTCAACATTTAAACACCAGACTTATGAAGTGTTTAGCCCATTCAGTATAATTCTGTCTTTATCAAGCTGCATAATCTTCTTCCAAAAGTTCCCTGGATCTGTCCCATAATTTCAGGGAAAACTTCAAGGCTGACTTCATGTTTTCCATTCTTGACACAAAGTCAATTTAGAGTCAGTTTTAAAATATAATTTTAAAAACATAAATACGTTAATTTCATGTGTTGACGGGTGCTAAGTAAAAATATTAGTAGAAAAATAATCCCATTTATTATGATTTAATTTAACCTTGCAACACAACAAAATGAGATGAGCTGAATATTGTTTGACACCACTGTGTTTCCTCTGAGTATTTAACTGTAAAGCCATTTAAACACATTTGTCCTGAGACATTTCCTAGTGTTTTCTTTTCATTCTAGGCTTATCGAACAGCTGAAGCAGGTGCACTGGTTACCTCAGGATTCCTCCAGGACATACACACTTTTGGATTTCCGGAATATTCTCAGCAAGCAAAACCGTGAATCGCGGAGGATGCTGGCGAAGCTCCTGAAATATAAAACTTTCATACTGCACCTGGTAAATTGAACATTATCTTCAGGGTTGGCTGAATCCTGGCTTTCTGCTTTGTATGGGAGGCAGGCCTGGCGGTTGTATTCCCATACCCTGTTTGTTATGTCTGTCTTTTCAACTTACAACAGACATACGACACCTCATTGAAAGACTTTTGACCTTACAGCAACATGTGTTTTTTACTGGTTTATGAAACCCAAGACAAGGTTATGTTAAGCAATCCAGGTATTCAATAAATCAAAATATATCAAAATGTCATAACAACAATCTCCCTGCTTCCCTGCTCCCTTTGCACACTATTTGCAACAACAAACCTCAGGTTTGGGAGGAAAGCTATGCAACAAAACGAGATCTTCAGCTGCATGTCGAACGTCTCCATCTCCACCAGGACAGCCATTCCCTGCACCATCAACAGGCACGACTGCGCAGCCTGCAGAAGGAGCTCGGTCAAGCCAATCACGCGCTGCAACGACTCGGAATCATGGCCACTCTGGCCAATCAAATGATTGTCCAGAACCTTGTCACGGTCATCACTTCAGAGGTGAAATCATTTGTCATCAATGCCTTAAAGGTAAAGGGACATAGAATAAATGATGGTGAACAAAATACAGATTATGGTGACACTGTAGATAATCAAATCTTTCATTAATCTGTAGTTGAGGTCTTTGAATTAATTTGCAAAATTTGTAGACTGTATTTCATCTGAATCAAATACAATTCAAACACACTTCCATGTTTCCCAGTCTGGTCCTTGGGTACAAACAGACAGTCCATGGTTTTGCTCTCTCCTAGCTCCTCATCCAACTGGCAGGGAGCAAAAATGTGAGCTGTCTGTCAGGGAACTGGTAGGGAGCAAAAACTTGGACAAGTTGAGGGTCTCCGAGGACTGGTTTGGGAAACAGTGCTGTAATTATATGCATCTTAGAAATTCCAGTGGTTAATGGGTTGGTGGGAATTGCTCTTGGCAGAGACAGCAGCCCCAGCAAGCCAGCCTTTTCCAGGCAGAGCTGAGGTTTGAGTCCTCGGGTCAGCTGACCCTCCATCCACCAGTGCATCTCTTCCAGGAGGCCCTGCATACCGCGGTGCTTTCTGTGGCCGACTCTGCCTTACAGGTGAGTCTCCTGCTAGAATGTGACTCCACATACTTAAAGACTCCATAACTTCAAAATGTTTCTTCTGCATGAGCTGCTTGAGCCACGTACACCACCACAAGTATAGAAGTGCACATATAACACGGCTGGCTGGCTGCAAAGGTGAACTCAGAATTTCACCAAAGCTGAGACACCTGTACTATTTTATGCCTGAATAGTTTAATTAAAGGGAAAGTATTATATTCTGCAGTCTCTCACATTTTTCATTTGGATTCAGAATTTTATTAAAAGCTTTATTGTGTTTAATTTTTTCTTCTTTTGATAGTTTTGAAGTAAGGGGTCTTCCCACCAAAGTTTTGGAACTTGATTCCAGGATCTGAGTTCCTGGGCCATCTCAACTGGAAACTTTTGTAGCTCGTGGCCACTTTGATATCTCATTTTCCAATTGAACAACAAGGAACTGTGACCTTTATGCTAAATAAGCATGGAAGATGCTAAAACCTCATAGATTATGCTTCACATGGAATTTCATACTAAACTGGACCACCACCCAAAAACAATGGAGGACGAACAAGTCGTTCCATTAGTTATTTGATATTTGCAGATTATCAATCAATTAAGTAGGGACTTAAAAATAAGGTTCAGGAACTACAATTGTGGCTGAATTTCTACAGTGGGAACACTACAAAAATTTCAGGTTTCTTAAAAAAGTTTCTGCCGGCACTTGCCATAATGCCAAAGCCAGGTTAAGCAGAGGAGTTTTGTTCTTTGAAAAGTTATAAATTGTTTTTAATTGAATAACCTTTTCATTAAAAAATAATGCCTTTGAACAGTACCTTTCATAAGAACATAAGAACTATACAAACGAGAGGAGGCCATTCGGCCCATCAAGCTCACTTGGGGAGAACTTAACTA
>JABFEA020000039.1:16518234-16530659 GCA_019775915.2 Cyphomyrus plagiostoma | reverse complement strand
CCCACCCCCCCCCCCCCCCCCCCCCCCCCACCCAACCCCCGCCCCCCCCCCCCCGCGCGGGCGCCCCCCCCCCCCGCCCTCCTTGCTGGTGACTAATGACTAATAACATGCATCATGTAAAATGTACAAATCGATCGAGTGCATTTTATTATGCTTTCTGAAATACTTCAGTGGCACCACAGTGGGTTGTGACCTTTATCTAAGGTTTGAGCAATAGCACTTTCACCATAGAACCTGGGTTCAATTCCTGATTAAGGGCCTAAGAATAAAAACAAATCATGTTATATCTGTTTTCAGGTTGGGAGGACCTTCTGACTCAAACTGAACACAGTGTGATGACATTGTCCACCATGCTTATGTCACCACATGTGACAGAATTTAGGCAAGAAGTGGAATATTGGGTGCAGCTGCTGCAAGAGCTCGGTACTGTCCGGGAGAGCCGAGTCTGGTGTGTTAGCATGGTTGCTAAGCAACATCTGTCATCAGTGTGTTTATTTCCTGTTTGTTGTGAATCACACAGAGGAGCTGCTAGGTTTGTGGGAGAGGTATCAGCAGAGATGGGTCTTCCTGAGCAAAATGTTTCATGAAACAGGTGTAAACATGCAGAAACCAGATCTGGTGAGTTTAACTGTATTTTTAGTGGTATACTTCAATGTTTTTCTTAATAAACTAATTACGGAATTTTAATTTCAGGTTTTGCACATGAAAAGTTTTAAATAAATATAAAATACATAAAAATCTACATATTTAGGTACAGAGAGATCACATTTCTTATTTTTCAGTAATTGGAATATTACTATTTATAAATTTGTGAAATGGCAAAGAGCAGCTGTATTTGTGCTTTGCAGCTAATGACTGGCACTGAGTCATCTTGCTGTGGTTGTTCCTCTACAGGTTGAGAGGTTCTGTCAGGTTGATATGACATACAGGGAGATGGTTCAGAACATAGCAACAGACCCCCATGTGCTCAGCATCGTGCAGCCGGTGGATGTGAAAAGACAAGGATGCTTCCAAGGGCCGAGTCTGCTGGCAGTCTTTATGGAGGGATTGTCCGTCATGGAAGGGATCTGTAACCAGCTGCTTCACTTCCTGGACTCACCACGTAAAGAATTCCCTCGACTCTGCTTCCTCAGTGACGGGGAGGTGACCGAGCTTCTCTTCCTTTACCCCACGCCGTCCCTATTACTTTCAACAGTGAGGAAATGTTTCCGAGGTGTGTGCTGGCTGAAGGTTAATGCCGGCAGCACTGAGATGCTTCACCCTAAAGAGATGGACATTAATGGTAGCATTGCACTGACTAATACACAGCTGAGGGTTTGGGGTGTAATTGGACCTCTGGGGGAACAGGTGAGCTTTCTCCAGGCCCTGGAGCCCAGTTTTGATGCCGTGGCCTGGCTTATCCAGCTGGAACAGCAGCTACAGTGTGCTATGCTGCAGCTGACATACCAATGTACAGCTGTGCAGGGGTCACCTGAGCCTTTAGCTAAAGATAAAATCCTGGAAGGTGTACCTTCATGCAGTGGTCAGGGTTCACCCACTGGCCTCAGTAGGCAGGTCAGAGGGCATAAATCAAAAGAAGCTGACAGGCTTACCTCATTCTGGAATCTTCTATTAGACTTTCCTCTGCAGTGTGTGCTCCTGGCAGAAGAAGCGTTATGGTGCAGAGAGATTGAGGAAGCTTTCCTGAACCCAGCGCCAAGTAAGAAGATCAGACTACAAACCCGTTACACTGCGAAACTGAAAATATTATGTCGCATGATCCAGAATGGGTTTGCTGGCTTCGATGGAAGATTCCAGGATTCTTACTGTACTACAGTGCTACAAGCTCTGATTCTGCTCACCATAAAGCATAACCGTCAGATTGATGGGCTCCTGAATCTAAAGGCCAACTTGGAGTCATCTTTTGAGTGGCATAAGCTATTGAAATATCGATTTAGTGTCGGGAATCAAAGTGGGCAGAGTTATTTAGCCATGACTCAGGGGGATAATGAATTACAGAAGCAATACTGCTTTGTGGACATCATGGGTTCCCAGTTCCCCTATGGTTATGAGTACCTGGGCCCAGATCAATGGATTATGGTTAATACTCTGTCCTCAGACAGAGCAGCTATGGGGATCCTTCTCGCTCTAAGTAGCTTCAAGTGTGCTTTTGTCAGTGGGCTCAGTATGTCAGGGAAGAGTAAGACTGTGGCCCATCTTGGTGCAGCACTTGGGCAGCCAGTGGTCACTTTGCAGTGTTCCCAGAATACAGCTCCACTGGTTATTCTGAATATGCTTCTAGGTGCCCTACAGACTGGAGCTTGGCTAGTGCTAGACGCTGTGGATTCTTTGATGCAGGGCACACTGTCTCTCCTGGGGCAACATCTGTCTGACATCCATGTGTCACTCTCAGCTATGCGAGGCTGTGGTTGGAGTGAGCCTGCGTCTGAGGAGCTCCGCTGCTGGGGGCAGATATCGTTGGCAGGGAATCCAGTCTCACCCAGATTTGGCTATGGCTGTGTGATCATTTCATCAGGCCATCACATAGCTGATGTTCCGGAGAATTTGCGACTTGCCACTCGGCCCGTGTCCTTAGCTCAGCCGGACTACCGGCTCGTTGCCGAAGTGTCACTGACTGCCCTGGGATTCTCAGAATCTGCCTCCCTCAGCTGCTGCCTGGTCACTCTTTTTAGCCTTGCAAAGGATTCACTCTGTTTCCCAGAATTCCTCACTAATGGTTCATCATCTTGGCTTCATCTTCTAAAAAAAGTAATCGATGTTGCTGGAGTATACCTGTATCAGCTTTGCAAAGCCTGGCTAAACGACAAGGACAATGTAATCAGGGGGAAGCTGGGACAAGAGGAGTACTTGTCAGGCACAGCTGTAAGACTGGAAGAGGAAACAGAAATTGAGGGCAAAGATCCACTTATGGGCCACCTCAGATGCAGCCGCCAGACCTCTGCCCTTCTGCATGCAGTGGTTGAGGAGCAGGCCGTCATCAAAGGTGTAAAATCTGTGCTCCTGTCAGCCATATCTGACCCCAGAAAGGCCTCGCACTTCTGCACCATTTTTGAAGAGATCTTCCAAGCTGCTGCCTGCCCTTCCCTTTACTCACAGTACACAGATGAGGCTGAGCTGGCCATCCTCAGGACAGCAGTGAATGAGGAGCTGCAGGAAAGTGGTCTGCACCCTGATCCCATAATGCTTTGCAATGCATTATCACTGTATCAGGCTCTGAAACGTGACCAAACAGTGTTATTAGTGGGACACCCAGGAAGTGGCAAGACAATGTGTTACAGAGCTCTGTCTGGAGCTCTAAGGAAGCTGGCAGCACAGTTTCAACAGGATGTTGGTAGCGGTTGCAGGAGTTCTGATATGGAGCAGAATTCCCCAAACTGGGTGTCTGTTAACACAGTTTTCATATTTCCTAATAGCTTATCCCACAAAGAATTCTGGGGAAGCTGGAATGAGGGGCAGGATCGTTGGTGTGACGGGGCATTCACGAAAGAGCTTAGAGATTCAGAGTCACGAGGCTTCTCCTTCACCAGCCAGGCCCTGAAGGTAAAATGGCTGGTTCTGGATGGAGATCCTGGGGCTCAGCCGGGTTGGCTGGATCCGTTCAGCACCATATGCAATCCTGAAGATCCTTTCCTGTCCCTCCCAACTGGAGAAAAGATACGTCCATCACAAAGGGAACTAAAAATTCTAGTGGAGGTGTCAAACCTGGAAAATGCATCGCCATCAGTTATCACACGCTGCAGCCATGTGTACCACTCTGGGAAGGAAATATGGAGAGCTGTGTGGAAGGCAGAGCTGCAGGCCCTCTACAGGGAGCAGGGTCTTGATGAGGTGACACTCAGGATGTGGACCCGGTTGTCAGAAGACTTGTTTGACAGCACCCTCCTCTTCCTGACACGTGAGATGTCTGTGCTGCCTGAAGATGGACAAGAAAAACTCAGCAGAGGGGTTGTGTATGGGCTACAGGAAGTGATGTCATTTATTAGAATCCTCCGTGCATTCTTGGTGCATTTTGGGAATGGCAGTACATTGACACCCCAAACCTATAATAATGAAGGTAAATGCAGTTCCTTAAATGTATTTAAAACCAACCACATTTAAATATTGCCTGTTTATTTCAGTTATTCATATTCATTTAAAAGCCCTGCGGTGTGTTGGCGCCCAACCAGGTTTGGTTCCCGCCTGCGTCTGTTGTTTCTGGGATAGGCTCCGGGCCTTCCACGACCCCAGTGGGGATTAAGTGGTCGCGATAATGGATGGATGGATGGATATTCATTTAAATATATTTGACAATGCCATTTTTGTCATGTAAGGGCGAGGCACAGCAGTCCAGGAGTATAGGTAAACACTCAGGAACACAGAACAGCTCGCTACGTTAAGATGCTAATGATCAGACTAGGGAAAGACTCACAAGAAAGCTCTTAAATACACTGAATCAAGGCAAGACTAAATGCAGCTGGTGACAAGGAGGATTCCACATGAGGTAAACGAGGGGGCGTGGAAAACAGGAGGAACAGCACGATCGGGATGTGACAATTTTCATTTTGTAGGGGATGCATATTTTGCAACCATTAGTCTTCTGTGCTAACTGAGTAAAAGAATTAATCCATAATATTAAAAGGCAAATCTGAGTTAAAAAAAAACACAGTTTCAGTTCGAAGACTAAATACTCTGAGGTAAAATATAGCAGTAATGAAATGCTTACTGATTAATCAGATTATCACTGGCCTTGAGGTGTACACTGATACTGTTCTGTGGCCTGGTTCTAGTGGCTGCACATCCACAGTCCCCTGCAGAACCAGTGGTATGCACTGGTCCGCAGGAGCAGCAGATGCGGAACCTGTTTGTTGTAGCCTACATCTGGGGCTTTGGGGGACACCTGCATCCCAGGTTAGCATTTATAATAACGTAGTATTGTTGTTAAAAGCAGGTTTTATTGCCTTTCTTTTGTTATGTTGTTGGGTCACTGAACGTTTTCTTCAACACTGCTGGCATTTCATGTTCCTCTCAAAGTCATACAAAGGTGACATTACCTCACCCATTACCAATGCTGCATTTAGAATAGAATAGTGAATCTTTATTGACCCCCAGGTCTGTAATACTTTACTTAAAGCACCCATGTATTATGCATCACAGATACCTTAATTATGCATTATGATGCATTCGTGAAGTATTATACACATGGCTATAACTATTTATAAAAAGGTAAAACACTAATGTCATGTTTATTATGAATTACGAATGCTCTGTAAAGCTTTCATCTATAATTCAGTATAGAGTACCTTCATAATGCAGTACCAAGCGTCCTTAATTCTTATAATAACTATTATAATTCATTATGAAGTTATCTACAGTGCATTATAGATGTGAGCTTCATAAAGCATTCATAATATATAAACATGGTTATAATGTGTTATGGCTTTTTATAAATAATTATAGCTATGTTTATAATATTTTAAGAATGCATTATAACTATTTAAAATGCACTATGATGACTGCTTTAAGGAAACTGTTCTGAAAAATTCCATTTACCCCATCTTGCACTCCATGAAGCTTGGGGTGGGGTGTCATAGGGAAGGACAGGTACCATGTGGTGCCCAAGAAGCTGGGGGTTCAGGGCCTTGCGGAAGCTGGGGGTTCAGGGCCCGTGGACATGCGGCTGTTCTACAGAGGCCGGGATTGAACCAGTGATCTTTGGATCACAGCCGCTGAGGCTTCACCCACTGAGCTGCACACGACTGTGTAATGTCCTTGGTAGTAAACCTTTCATTCATGCATATGTTTTAGTAATTACCTATGGCTGGTGACTGGAGATTCTGTTCTATGGCTTCTCTCTAGGTATTGGCCCCGGTATGACGCTTTTGCCCGTGAAGCCCTACAGCAAAGCTGCTACAGGGTGGAGGTGCCAGCTGGGGGGCTGATATTTCAGCATTTTATCAACTTTAATGAGGGGCCCCAATGGGAGGCCAGCACTGGTATCTGTAGCAATGAGAAGAGAAGCCTACACCTTTCCTACTCCATCATCCCACAGGTGTGCCCCAGGCACGATATTGCACTAATTTATCTGTGGTATTTATTTTATATTCCTTCTACTAATTCAATAGGATATTACTTACCTTGCTATTTTCATTTTGGAATGGCCGTATAGTGACTACAAGCTAAAAACTAATCTTCAAATGCATGTACATTAATCCTGTTGCCTGTTTTTGGCAGCATGAGAAGCATGCCTTTCTGTTAGACCTGATGCTAGAAGCCCGTCAGCCAGCACTTGTGGTAGGAGAGAAAGGATCAGGAAAAACCACACTGTGCCGATCCTTACTGAGCCGGGAACGTCCACATCGGTGCCTACCTGCAAGCCCCTGCCTGGCAACTGCTGACTTCCGAGGAATTCTGGAGAGTTTGGGATGCCAGAAGACGAAACTGGATAATATGCCTGTCGGTGTTCAGAAAATTGGATGCCTGCTGTTTGTAGATGACCTACACAGTGCCCCTTGTGGTAGGCGGTCAATAATGCTTTTGTTCAATTATGAAATTATTAACCTTTTGTTGCTGAACATGTTTATTGGAATTTATCATTTCTTATTTATGTGCGGCCTAGATGATTGTGGGACTTCTATGGCTCTGGAGACTCTGCGTCTCTCCATGTCCAGAGGAGGTGTGCTGTCCTCTAACGGCCTCCGTTTCAAGCTCTTCACATCAGGAGCTTTCAGCTACCTGGCTACCTGCAGCACACCTAGAAGGGACCACCTCAGCTATGGTGGCATCACGCCACGTTTATCACGTCTCTTCTCCACCTTTACATTACCTGACCTGTCAGAGGATGTCTTGTTCTCCATGCATCATCCCAGACTACAGCTGTGGTTGAAAGAGGCCCAAATCACACCCCATCTGAAAAACGTATCTGCCTGCATCATTTCTGCAACTCTTGACCTGTACCATCTTGTGCAAGAGAAATTTCCCTGCAACATGGAAAGGCCCTACCTCATGTTCTCCCCGTGTGACTTACAAAAGGTGTTTCAAGGGATGTGCCTTTGGGGTCCACAAAGATCTACCAGACAGCCGACCAGCAGCACACACACGTCAATCTCACAATCCTCGTTCTATTTACACACCTTCATGATGGCTTCTCACGGGCCTTTAGCTGACTTGCTCAGTGTTGTCCGCTTGTGGATGCATGAGTGCTTGCGTACATTCGGGGATCGCCTTTGCTCTGAGGAGGAGAAAAAACTGCTGATGTCGCTTATAGTTCAGGTTTCTGAAGTGACCTTTGGTGAGCAGGAACTATCCCAGCATCCAGTAGGCAAACTGGCCACTGAGCCTAGCACTGTGTGTTCAGGCCCAGTTCTGGAAAAAGCACATTTGAAGAAGAGTCCACATTCTTCAGGAAAATACAGAAACACACAAGAGGAAGAGTGGATCTCATCCAGCTCAGAGATTGAGCATGAAGACACTCATGACAACTCAAAGGTTTTCCCAGGTGAGGAAACCAATTTTAGCTCCAGAGTCAGTTGCTTTCTAAACAAGGAGGAACTACAGAGTGAAAAATTCTCTAAGAGTTTTGAAAATGACGTTTCCCAAGGAATAAAAGAAGAAATGATGAAAGATATGAAGGCAAAAAACCTTGGGCTTCAACTAAACTTTGGACCAATGTCTGATGATATGTCAGATCCTTCAGTGTTATGGCCTTCCCCCCCTAAACAGACTAAGCCACTGGACAAGTCTGATTGGAAGAGAAGTTTTAAACTGGTTGCCCAGTGTCCACAGAAAAGTGTCTTAAACCCAGTAACAGTGACTACACAAAATCCCACTCTTTGCTTGGTTCCTTTGGATCTGCTCCGGTGCATGAAGATCACCGTCCAAGATGCAGTCTTTAGCCCCAAGCTTTCTGGACAAGTGCATTCCTCAGCTCAGCAGAACTTCAAATATAACAGCGCATACCTAGAGCGGGACCCAGGTATACTGGTCCAACAGCTGCGAGGAATCATGAAACTCAGAGTGGGGATGGAATTAACTGAGCCGGGCATCAGCTGCCACAGTTATGCCATGTTCGGGCAGAGACTGCACCAGCTGGCACATGTCCTCCGTGCCTTGCTCATTCCTGGGGGGCATGGTGCCTTGTTTGCAGCAGCAAAGGGCACAGGGCGCAGGACCAATGTGCGAATCGCGGCCCAGCTAACAGGCTGCCGACTGCAGGAGGTTCATGCTGATAATGAGGCAATGTTACACCAGTTACTGAAGGAGGCTGCCACCTGGAGTGGGCTGCATGGCAGTAATGTGGTTTTATTAGTGCATGATGATGTCAGCCAGCCTATCAGAGATGAGATTCTGTTAGCTATGGCCAATGGCAGCTTTCCAGACCTCCATTCCAATAAGGAACTGAAGAACACGATAAAGAAAATCAATGCAAAGATAAAGAACTCATGCAATCAGCTGAGGGAAGAGGAAGGGCTAGCAAAGTTAGTATATTTAACATATTTTGTTAAATGCCGTGTCTATAAGAATTTACGAACACATTCAAAATACATTATAATGCATATATGTAAAAAGGCATAACACATTATAGCCAAGTTTATTATGTATTATGAATGCTTTATGAAGCACTATAATGCACTATACATACATAATACTGACCATTATAATGCACTATGAAGGTATCTACAGTGCATTACAAATAAGAGCTTCATTGGAGCATATGAAGTACAATAATCAACACTATAATGCCTTATGATTGTCAGTAGAAGATGCTGTAATGCTTTAATACTCAATCTGGGCATTATAAAGCTTTATAAAGGTATCTGTAATGCATTTTAGAAGACAGAGTTCAATAATGTGTTACCAGTATTTCAACCAATGTGTCTGCTTAAATATATCATGGTTATTCAAATCACGGACCTCGAGGTCCAAGCACTGTTGGTTTTCAAGCCTTCCTTTACCTGTCAGTCAGGTGTGAAGCCTCTGACCAATTAGAATCAGTAATTATTAAACTAACTACCTGGTAGAACTGAAAACAAGGCCTGGATTTGGAATTGAGCTCCAGATTTGAAGAACCCTACAATATATGCAAAATATGCTACTTACGTTTTTCTTTACCCTACCTTTGTACTGTAATGGTACTGTTTCCATGCCTGTTTATTAGAACTCTTATGGGGCGCTGTATGTCTCTGAGGGTCAGCATTGGTGATCAGAAGGTCTCTGATTCAGGTCCCATGGCTACATAATGTCAGTGTTGGGCTACCTAAGCAAGGCCCTAAACCCCAGTTGCACCATGGGATGCCATCTGACCAGAATCTCCCATCCTCACTTTTACGTTGCTTTGGACTAAGATGTATTATAACCAAATAAATGTAATCACTCCATAAAAGTATTCCTGCACTTACAAAATACATCCAATGTATCAGATTCTTTCGTCAGGTCGAACAAAACATGCATGTGTTCCTGATTATGCCTCTGGAGTCCAGCAAAATGTTGGAGCCAACTAGGAAACTCTTATGGGGGTCCATTGCCAGAGCCTTGGAGCTCTGCTGCTGCGTGGAGGTCTACCAACCATGGAGTACACAGTCCTTAATAGAGGTCGCTGCTCATCACCTGAAGCAGAACATACAGGCGTCTGATTTGGGTGTCCAGGGTAGGTCATCACCGTGCAAAGGTATGGCAGAGCTCCGAAATATATTTTCCATCTGTAATGTTAGTAAGACTACTGAGCAAATATATGTTGTGATGTTTTCTTCTCAGTGGACAGTGCTACCTGGCTGAGCTCAGTCCCCCTGATCATGGCAGGAATTCACCAAACAGGACTGGCATACACAGAGAGTCTGCTTTCACATATGCACCTCTACAGCCCCCAGACATACGCACAGCTCATGGAAAACTTCATCTACTTATATAGACATCTATCCGATAAGATTAAGGATGAAGCCAAGAAGTAAGGATCATTATTCACTACATAGATTTTTGATGCATGTCTATTTCACATAAATAGCCAGTGACTAATGCATATGAAGATGTTTATTCCTAAGTAATTGACGATTATATTTATGTATGATTTTTCAGAATGACCACAGTTCTAAGTCGTTTGAAAGACATGATGAACGAGGCTGATCAGTACAGAGAAGACGTTCTGACGATCAGAACCAAGTTATCTAAAGCGCAACAGGTAAATCCGAACATCAGCCAGGTAAACGTGACAAGCAGAGATCGCTATCTGTGGCACTATGCAGGGGAGAGTAAACACAAGTTTATCTTTGGCTTCTTCTGCATGTGTGGGGATCAGCTCCACAGCCACCTGCAGGACGAGGTGAAGACGGCACAGGAGCTTTATGATCAGGCACGGCAGAACCACCTGCTACAGGAGAAACAGCTGGCCGGCCTGGAGGGGCACAAACGGCGGGCCGAGCAGCAAGTGGACGATGCCTTTCAGCAGGTCAGGCACTGCAGGGCTCTGCTAGGCCTGCAGCAATCTGCTCTGGGCAGCATAACCTGCTGACCTGCGTGTTTCTGTCCCATTCCGGGGATGGTTATTAGATACCGGCAAATATCTTTGACATGGCATAGCTATGACTGGGACCAGGGGGTACCTAGAAATTCAAGGACCCCTGACAAAATGTCACCTTGGCCCCCTTGCCCAATTTTATGTATTTTACTTATACAAGAGCCCTTTTCAAGTGCTGGATGCCTTGAAACTGCAAGGTGCTCCATTCCCCACCCATGCCTTTGGTTGGGGCACTGCAAGTGAAACGATCATTACGTTTTAAGATGGTAAATCACCAGGTAGAATCAGTAAGAGACATGCACAGATACAGTGTGTAAGGAGCATGCACTGATACAGTGTGTATGGAGCATGCGCCGATTACAGTGTGTAAGGAGCATGCGCTGATTACAGTGTGTAAGGAGCATGCACTGATTACAGTGTGTATGGAGCATGCGCCGATTACAGTGTGTAAGGATGCATGCACTGATTACAGTGTGTAAGGAGCATGCGCTGATACAGTGTGTAAGGAGCATGCGCTGATTATAGTGTGTAAGGAGCATGCGCTGATTACAGTGTGTATGGAGCATTCGCTGATTACAGTGTGTAAGGAGCATGCACTGATTACAGTGTGTATGGAGCATACGCCGATTACAGTGTGTAAGGAGCATGCGCTGATTACAGTGTGTAAGGAGCATGCACTGATGACAGTGTGTAAGGAGCATGCACTGATTACAGTGTGTATGGAGCATGCGCCGATTACAGTGTGTAAGGAGCATGCACTGATACAGTGTGTAAGGAGTATGCGCTGATTACAGTGTGTAAGGAGCATGCGCTGATTACAGTGTGTGAGGAGCATGCGCTGATTACAGTGTGTGAGGAGCACGCACTGATACAGTGTGTATGGAGCATGCGCTGATTACAGTGTGTATGGAGCATGCGCTGATTACAGTGTGTAAGGAGCATGCGCTGATACAGTGTGTAAGGAGCATGCACTGATTACAGTGTGTATGGAGCATACGCTGATACAGTGTGTAAGGAGCATGTGCTGATTACAGTGTGTAAGGAGCATACGCTGATACAGTGTGTAAGGAGCATGTGCTGATTACAGTGTGTAAGGAGTATGCGCTGATTACAGTGTGTATGGAGCATGCGCTGATTACAGTGTGTAAGGAGCATGCGCTGATTACAGTGTGTATGGAGCATGCGCTGATTACAGTGTGTATGGAGCATGCACTGATACAGTGTGTAAGTAGCATGCACTGATTACAGTGTGTAAGGAGCATGCACTGATTACAGTGTGTAAGTAGCATGCACTGATTACAGTGTGTAAGGAGTATGCGCTGATTACAGTGTGTAAGGAGTATGCGCTGATTACAGTGTGTAAGGAGCATGCGCTGATTACAGTGTGTAAGCAGCATGCGCTGATTACAGTCTGTAAGGAATATGCACTGATTACAGTGTGTAAGGAGCATGCACTGATTACAGTTTGCAAGCAGCATGCACTGATTACAGTGTGTAAGGAGTATGCACTGATTACAGTGTGCAAGCAGCATGCACTGATTACAGTGTGTAAGGAATATGGTGACATGCCAGGCACTGCCACTGCAGTCTAGAAAAAAATGCATTTCGATGTTTATGCATAACACATGAAATGGAAAAAAAACAAATTACAAAATCGAAAACAATATATACATACTGAAACTCTAAATGCTTTCTACAATTGCAGCCCATCCTGTATAATGGGCCACATGTTCTCATCCACATCACATCGGGTATCTTCCTTTGCAGTGCAGCGTGGAAAAAACCTCCTAGAATGTCTTATAGAGCCTCTGCAATTATATCCCCACACGCAGCTTCCATGGCAGCAAGCAGTGTCATTTGTATATGTGGGTTACGGTCATATACCTTCCACCTCCAAGCTCAGAAGAACTCCTCAGTTGGGCTGAGGAATGGAGAATAT
>JABFEA020000039.1:16495333-16514897 GCA_019775915.2 Cyphomyrus plagiostoma | reverse complement strand
AATAGAGCATCTTTGGGATGTGGTGGAACGGGAGCTTCGTGCCCTGGATGTGCATCCCACAAATCTCCATCAACAGCGAGATGCTATCCTATCAATATGGGCCAACATTTCTAAAGAATGCTTTCAGCACCTTGTTGAATTAATGCCATGTAGAATTAAGGCTGTTCTGAAGGCGAAAGGGGGTCAAACACCGTATTAGTATGGTGTTCCTAATAATCCTTTAGGTGAGTGTATAAAACTATAGGCTAAATGTCTAAAAAAAATGACACACTACAAATGACTACACTTTTTCCAAATGGCCGAATGATTCTTTAGTTGCTGAACGGTGATGCTTGTGCGTTTGCGGTCTCTGCAGGCAGTTCAGTACTGGTGACACATGTGGAACTGGCTCGTCCGTGTCCTGAGCTCCAGCACCTCCTGCTACGCCCCAGCAGCAGTCGGGCCCCACCTCTGAGCTCGCTCCCTCAGACCGTCCACCCCGAGTTCCACATGGTCCTCAGTACCCCCTTGCCTGTGCAAGCTCTACAGCATGGTGAGAAGTCAGATATGAGCACAGACACTGTTTCCTTTCATCGCCTGATCCCTGACACTATCTTCTGCAGAGATCCACCCCTCGATACTGGCCAAGGTGCAGGTGATCGACTTCTCCCTGAGTGCCGCCGAGGTGAGGGACGTCCTCCTGATGGAGATGGTGCAGACCAAATGCCCTGGGCTGTGGAAGCAGCGACATCTCTTCTTAAGAGATCAACAGGCTCTACTGGACAAACTGCAGGAGGAAGAGGTCAGAAGAGGGAAGCATACTTGGGAATAATACCAGAAATGGTAGATAATATGTAGTTGGCTTCTGTAAAGGCCACTAATTAATATGATTACTTTATCAAATATTTGATTAAGAGACTTAAAAACCCTTCGATGGGGCACGTTGTCTTTTTTGACTGGCTTCATTCTGTTCATTTCACAGACCTTCTTACTGGAGCACATCCACCAGTCATTCAGCCCAGTGTTGCAGAGCCTGCTCCTCCATCCCCTAGTGTCCACTTATCAGAATGCAGCCTCAGGCCTGCAGGCCGAGCTGGCGGAGGTGACTCTGGAGGTGGAGCGCCACCATGCCATGCTCGCCACCTTCCATGGGGCCGCCAGGCTGGCGGCGGACCTCCATTGGGCACTGCAGGAGGTTGCCCGCCTCTGCCCCCTTTACCGCTTCCCGCTCTGTGACTTCCTGCAGGTGGTGAAGGAGGCCGTCGTCCTAAACGAGCGCCTGGATGCGGACAGCAGAGGGCAGCTGCCCGCTGGCACGGCCATGGCGGCGATCAGGGACACACTGGTCCGCTGCGTGCTGCGGCACTGCCAACCCCGCCTCCTGCAAGAGCATGTGACTCTTCTGCGGCTGCTGGTGTCTGTATCTCTTTGCCAGCACAATGAGGGCTCCTCTGAAGCCGAAAGGGTCGCCTTCCTCCATGGAATGGAGGCTAATGAGCCAGAAGCTCTGCCCTCGCCCTGCCCCACGCGTGAGCCATCATGGATCCCTTTGCACGCACACTCAGGGGTGCTCTGCCTGGAGAAACTGCCCCCGTTCGCAGGTTTACTCTCCTCCCTGCAGGCGTATCCTGAGCACTGGCGGGAGTATCTGCGCTTCCCGTCCTCCACAGTCATGGGGCCCGTCCCGTTCCCCGCCTTCAGCCACCTCTCCACCCTGCAGCGTGCTCTGCTCTGGAGGACCCTGCTCCCACAATGCCTGGCGGCCGTGGCGGACGACCTGGCAGCGTGCCTGCTGGGCCAGCCTGCCGGGGCCTCCTTCACCGGTGCTGCCCCAGAGATGATCTCCACCATCCTAGATGAAGCAGAGGACCCCATCATACTCATGCTGCCAGGGCAGAAACAGCCATATACTCACCCACTGCGCTGGCTGAACCAGGCTGCCCAGTGCCTGCCGGACAGAAAGGTGAGGAGTGATAGGGCGGTTATACATTAAGAATGCAGAGCAATCACACAAAACTATGACGTTAATTATAATGCATTTTATTACTTTATGATCCGAAGAATTTCTTATTTAAAAGGATTCTAATATTTTTACTGAAGGTGAACATTCAGGTTGTTACCTTTGGAGGGAAGTGTCACAAGGAAGCTGTGCTTGCAGTACTGGATGAGGCTGTCCAGAAAGGCCATTGGCTGGTTTTTAACAATTGTCATCTACTGGACCAATGGGATGACGACGTGGTGTACAGGCTAACTCAATTAGTGTCCTGTACTGGTCAGGGTGAGTGGAGGTTTCCTCTTTACCCCAGGCTCATGGTCAGATAATACTATGATACTTAGGACATGATGATTGTAAAAACAAAAGAAAAAAAACTCTTATTTGTTGTTTTCAGGTAACATTACGGGTGTAAAGCAAGGAAAAAATCAGAGCCCAAGCAGAGATGGTAGCAGACTGGCACCGCCAGGCTTCAGACTGTGGTTTATCTGCCAAGCCCAGGTTCCCTTCTCCATGCCAGGTACTGTCGCGCTGCTCAGTGCAAGAACACCTAAGCAGTACAGGCTGTCACTTATCGTCTGATTCACTCTGCTTACATGAATCACTGCAATATCACATGCAAACCTACGCAAAACCCACATCACCTGAAGCTAATTTTATTTTTATTAAGCTGTGACTAACCCAGCTTTTACTTTTTGTCAAACTCGAAAGTGGCAGTGAGGATGAATGCGACATGTCTGGTGTGCAGTTCCCCGAGGGACCTGAAGGGGGTGCTAAGTTACTCACTGCAGCAGTCTGCCTCTGGCACTTGGGCTGCCTCTACATCTTCAGAAGCCCTTCTGCGGTGTTCTATCCTGCATTCAGTAGTACTGCAGCATCAAACATACCTGGGTCAGGGACATCACTATAGCTGGTGAGAGGCCATCTCCTGTGATAGCTGGGGAGCCATTCCATCTAAATTTTAATCTTAATGGTGTTAATCTATGGTTACATGCAGACCAAATCATCATCTACGTGGCATCATTCCAAAACCAACATTTGAGCAAGCCCAAGGTATCCCAAACAGGCGATAGTTTATATTAAAGGGTTCTTCATGGACACAGAGGAACCGGATCAAACCATATCTGCTGCTCAGAGAGCTTGATGCAGCTCAGACTCATATCTTGCATTATTTATGTGTTATACTCCTTGGTAGAATCCTGGCGTCGTTTTTTTTCCAGTAAGCAATTTGTTCTATAGTCTCCATCCAAGTTGCATTAATGAGAAGCTTCCATGCAGGACACAGGAGGACTTGCTTGCGCTGCTGGATGCTGAGGTGCAGATTGCTGGCCGCCTTGCTGACCCAGCTGCTGTGCTGGAGTATATAGCAGGTGCTGAGCTTTTCCCTGGATCAGAACTGCTGAACAACTGCTGACATACACTGATGTTTTCAATGATTATTCGCACTCTAATATCCAGGCTTTTCACTTCTGTCATTTCTGAAACATTGAAATTTATTTTATGAAATCTTCCTACAAATTTCCCAAATGCCTGGTAATGTTTTGCATTCACTTTTCCTCACTGTTTCCCCTAACAGCAAGTTAACCACATTCCTGTTCTGTCCTCAGCTGCTATAGTGTATGGAGGACAGATTGCAGACTTGCTGGATTTGGAGACCGTGCAAAGCTTGGCCAGAGTCTGCGTCAGTCCGTCGCCTTCTCAGTGGGACAGTGCCACCCTCTCTAAACTCTTCAAGATATCTGGGTGCTCTGGTAGTCACCTACGTCTCCTCTTAAAACAGCCTCATACAGCAGACTGAGAACTATGGTTTGCTGCAGAAAAACAGCCCATTATGTTGGGAATCATGATTTAAACAGTGAAATGTATGAATTTGCAGTGCTGCCTATGTCCAGCCTCTTCATGCAGACAGTAGTTCTCCAGTAGCCCCGTGTCATTCCGGTAACAGCATTCCGCCATCTGTGTGCCATCGCTTTTTTCCTGGTCTCAGGTTTGGCTGAGCAGCTGAATGGGCTGCTGGGCCAGGTTCATGGCCTCCCCCACCACAGCGACCCCACACTGCTGGGCTTTACCTCCGGGCTGGACACGGAGCTGGTGGAAGAGCAGAGTCGCTCCCTGGACCTTCTCCTTCAGCAGCTGCCCGGCCCCGGGGGCCACTTACCGAGGAGCTGGATGGCAGGGGGCAGCCCTCCGGGGTCTGACCTGCAGCACATCAGAGCCAGACTGCTGACCCTGAGGGACATACTGGACAGAGAGAGAAGCCAGAGACCTGTGGCCACTAGTGCAGTTTCCCAGCGTCCCCTGCGGCGTTTCCTTAAACAGGAGATAGACTGTCTTATTGAGGTTGTATCATCACTACTTGCAGGTCTGACACACTCTCCCCAAAACAACGCACGGGCCTCCCCTACTCTTTCAGGCCTGTCCTGCGTGGAAAAGCAAGCAGAGCTACTCAGTGCCTACCTGCAGGAAGAATCCAACTGCACTTACTGCCTGTCTGCGTTCATCAACCCCCACGGCTTCTTAGCGGCGCTGGTTAGGGAAGGAATCCGGGATAAGCATGGCGACATCGGCCAGGTCTTCCTGCACTTCCAGGTATGACAGTCGATTGAGGTCACAGCACTATAATTACTTGCAATATTCAACTTTTAACCGAAATGTACATTACATCCGTCGTTACATACAGAGGTTTGAGGGAAACAGGGTAATATACCCATTTACTGGCATTATAGCAAAGAAATGGAATACCAGTTGATGATGTACGGTTTGCCATCAGCACGTCCTGTATGACACACAGCACTTCACTTCTCTCCATAACTTCAGGTGCTCAGTGCTGTAGGGCCACCAGACTCTCCTCCTGATTCTGGGGTTTACTTATATGGCCTGGAACTGCAAGGAGCAGAGTGGCATGCACAGCTGGGTGCCCTGCGAGGCAACCCCTCTTCCAAACGCTGGCCGTTTCCCATCCTGTGGGTCCGACCTACAAGCAGGGCTGTGAAGTCAAGCTGCTCTCAGGATAACCCTCCCCCCAGTGTTCCGTCTTCCCTGCCCCTGTACCACTGCCCTCTCTACCTGGAGGCGGTGTCTGCGGACACTGGAGTGAGTTTGGCCGAGAAGAATATAATTACACGGGTGCCTCTAGCCGCCGAACTGGATCCAGGGCTGTGTGCAGTGAGGCGCGTAAGGCTGGTAAGCTCCCTGCGACACTCTGAGAGCTACAAGTTGACATAGTTGCATTAGCCCATGGGTTCCCAAACTTTCCAGCCCACAATATTCAGAGTAAGAGTGCCAGAGACTCAAGACCCTGTCCCTGTCCTGATGGGCTCCCTTTCAGTTCAGTTGAACGATTCAGTTCTATAGGTTACTTCACGTTATTACAAGGTAAATAAAAATGACAATTCAACTCAACGTTTTAGGAACAATTCTTATTGCCAAACTGGCTCAATATAAAACAATGTACATAAATAAAACCTTCCTCATATGCAAGTCTGTTTTCCTTTTTTATACAGAACATTTCACATTTGTACAAATGTATACAAATTCTATGACAAGTAATATTACAATCTGCTTAAAAAGGCACTGAGAAGTGACAGCTGGTTTAGCCTCTGACTTTTTGCGGTTGTGTTGGTCTGGAAGCAAAATGCCGGCACGTCCCTCAGAGGTACTAAAGTTACTAAACATTAAGAACATTTGTTATTTACAGAACCAAACGCTGATGCCAAAATGCTTCCACACTCAGCACTGCACCATCAGGATTCTCTGTGCTCCAGTGGCCTGAATTCCAGGGATTTTCTTAGCTTTGCATCCATAGAGATGCTCCCCCCACCTTCTGCGGTAGCGTCTCGATGCTCTGGCTGCAGTCTCCATATCGCGTCATTCCCAGCCTTCCCAATCCATCCAGTCTTGTTCCCAGGCAGCGTTGCTTCTCGTCAATCATCACCGTTTCTTGTACATACATGGCTTTAGCTCCAGGCTGCTAGTTTTGCTTTTCTCTGGAGCATTCCCAGTCTTCACAAACTCAAAACTGTAAAAATATCTGTTGTCTATATCCTGGAGGAGGATTATAATAGCAGCATTTGTTTTGGGCCAAAAAGCAAATAGAGAGGAAATGTGCATCGGCAGAGGGACAGAACCATTGGCTTACCTTGGAAACCAACTTGAACCCAAGAGCAGACAGTGAACCCACAAAGCTGCGTACATTCTCAAATCTACTGGCCACCTCTGCTATTTTCAACACACCCCTACACAGAGACAAACAGTGATTAAGAGGGGCAATGCCAGCCCTGAGGAGCATGGATATACATACTTTGAAAAGCAATTATGTACCTTGGATCTGCAGCTATTTAAATATCATGATGCTTATAATAGAACACACTAATGTGTTGTGTCCAGAGAGAAGCTCTCAAAGTGATCTGCTGAGGTGGACCACGAGGTGATGGACTTGGTTGCTAGGTTTTAGCATCTTGAAATGTGCATTAGTTACTAAACACTGCAAATGAATTAGCTAGCCAACTACTGATGACTTCCTACATAAACACAAGCCTCTGTGGCAATATGCATGATAGAATGATGGACAAATTGGAAAATGTGAAGTTCTTCCCAGTCTGCCCTGAACATGCCCAATCCCCTGACCCTCACCCCATCACAAGTACGCGACTGGCTTCCACCAGGAAATCCCTGAGGTTGGTCCCCATGAGGGAGAGACAGAACACAGCAATATCCACACTGGCATTCGGAAGAGGAACCTGTGGGCAACAGGATGGAAGCAAGGTGAGTGAGACGCAGGGATGTCAAACTGAAATGCTTAATAGTGACAACAGCACCATGTAGACATCAAAATACAATCATAAGACTAAAAAGCATTTTTGAAATGCTATCTATGCACCTGAAGATAAACTTTGCATAATTTAATAAATATGCAGATCTGTAAATAATACTCTTCAGCCAAAATAATTCAACACTAAAGACTAGAGGGTTTTACAAGATACAATGAGTTTAGTAGCATGCATATTTACACAGGCAACCGGAGGAAACAGCAGTCTTACATGTTGCGTGTAATAAATCCCAAAGGGTTTGCATAGCAGACTAAACATGTAACACAAAAAAAACCCTGAGCAAACTCACATTAGCCATGTCGCAGACGGTAACAAGGTCACAGACAGGTGCCAGGTCAAAGCTGTGCACTTTGTTCCTCACGCTGCGTGCAACCTTGCAGTCCCCACACCCAAAATCAGCTACTACCAGGGTGGCTGGCCTGAAACCGAATGGGAAGTTTCTCAAAAACAGTACGTACTCACTCACTCACGCGCACTGCCTCTACGCTTCAAACTATCCAAGTCAGAGTTTTCAACCTGGAAGTGCCTCCGGAACTCACTTGTGCTTAATGTAGGCAATGACGGCATCCACCGGATTAGCAGGCCAACGCTGAACCTGTGTCGTAAACCCACGATGGTAAATGTCAAAGGCTTGGGGGTCTTGCTTAAACATGCGCCTGGCCGTGCTGCTGGGTGAGGTGTACAGCTGCTGGTTGATGTAGCGGAACCGGGCTGCTTCCAGTCGCTGCTCCATGCGGACCTTCAGGGCAGCGGAGCGATCGGTACTGCCCTCTGTGCTCTTCCCCCTCTCCTCTTCTACCCCACTGTGACTGCCCTCTGTGCTCTTCCCCCTCTCCTCTTCTACCCCACTGTGACTGCTCTCTGTCTCCTCCTGCATGATACTCCCCTTGCCAACTCCCTCTCCATGCTCTAGCATCTTCTGCAGTTTTTTCTTTCGTGCACTCTGCTGCTGAACCTCAAATTTACTTTTGATCTTGGTATCCTTCTTCTCTCCTGTGTTCTTGCAGGAGTTCACCTCCCCAGACTTTGACGCTCGGCATGAAGATTCACCTACTGCCTGCGATTCACCTTTGATCCTGCCACGTTTATGGTTTTTTTGTTCCTTTTGAGTGGTGCCACCACCCACGGACACGGCATTTGCTTCTATTGCCCCTACATGGTGGCTGTTCAGCTGAATATTGTGGGAGGCGTCCTGCTTTCTCTGTTTTGTTTTACTCTTCTGTGTTGGAGCACCTTCATCCTGCAATGACAAATCTGGTTTTCCACCCTTTTTTATCTGTCGATTTTCCTCTGCTTTGGGGACATTCTGCAGCAGCTTTTCATTCTGCATGTACTTGTTTTTACACTTCCTCTTGTTCTTCATCTTGTTCTTCCACTGCCGACGGCTTAGCCGTGTCTCCTCCTTACCTGCAGTCTCACTCGTTTTCTTCTGGAAATCCACCCCCTCACCTTCATTTACTTGTTTTGTCTTTTTCTTGTCCAGGGAGCCTTTTGATATGAAACAAGTTTACAAAATACAGTAAAACCCACAGTACATCATGGAAGCTGGTGGATCATCATGCCTACATTTCAAAACTGGCCACTCATTTTCAAATAAATTGAGATGATTATGCAACAGATACAATTAAAATACCTTCTGGTATCTTCTCCGTTTTCTTCCTTTCTGTCACTATAGTTCCAGGCACCACCTCCACCTCTTTCTGCTTGCTTTCATCTTCAGTTTGTGCCAATCTCCTGTGCTTTTTGCTCCGCTTCTTCCTCCTTTTAGCAGGCAAGGTTGCTCCTTCTGTCTCGCTGTCTTCGCTGCCCTCATGAGCAGTGCCATTGGTCCAGGTGGGAAGTGAGCCCAGGGTATGGAGTGTTCGCAGCAGGCTTCTCTTCCTACTAATCTTGGTCTGTCCAGCAAAAACCAAAAGAAGTGACAAAGAAGGAGTTTAAGGTGTGAGCACATACAACCATTACAGTACTCATAATCTCAATATATAATCTGTAAAGTATTATTCTTTGACCAAACAGACCAATTTCTTTGCAGTAGATTCCATAACTGACTGAATTAGACTAGATTCACAAATACAGTATCCGCACTAATCACTTCATTCACTCAGGGTAAATTACGAATTTACCGTAGCATTGATGTTTTCTGGCATCGGCGTGCCATGGATTACTGCTTCTGTAAGAGCTTTTGCTTCTGGACCATCGTTCCATTCAGCCTCCTCAGCGAACATGCTTTTAGTGAAATCAACGCTGCTGACACTGGAGTGCTTACAAAATAGTGGACAGCACAAATTAGGATTTGATTTGAAAATATAAATCCCATCAATCTTCATATAAATTCACTAGCTTTATCGTGATACAATTTCCATAACTTTATGTCTCGAATTCCCGACATTCTTTAGCCACCAAGCTAATAAATTTAACATTACTGTTACCAGAAACCAGCGCATTACAGTCAACTACTTATATTTTGGGACAAATGGTTTTACCTTGGACGTCTGCTGGAGGAGACAAGACTATACTGTATTTAACTGAAATTGTCTAAAACACGTGCTCACTATGAATTCTATCAACTACGACAGGATCCCCACTGCGCATGTTACCCAGAAGCACCACAGAGCAAACAGTCCATACCCAGCGAATTACGTCATCGTTCTTGCAAAGCATGACGGGACACTACGCTTCCTATACTGGAAACCCGATTAAGCTAAATGTCTATAGATATGCATCATTAAATATATTTAAAGAAGGTATTAAAGTTGTTCTGAAAACTAAAGCACGTCACGAACTGTTTTATTGCTTACACTGTGAATTACACTATTTATTTAAGAGTCAGCGAAGCATTTTCAAACTAATCTAGGGTCGTTATTATCTTAATAAAAAGTCACATTCACTGTAGTTCCATGAAGGTGTTATTTATGTGTTGTGTTTTGTATTATTTAGAGAACACATTGGTACATTCACTATGCACGTATAACGCAATTGTTTTAAAATTAGTAGCCTCGGGCTAAGGGGATGTACTTCCGAAAGGGGTCGCTGTGGTGAGCGATTCCCTCTGGCATTCCGAAGAAAGGTCTCACCCCCACGTAGCTGAGCAGCTTTACAAAGAGTCTGTCGCTAGACCAAGGGTGTGGACGGCAGGGGACGAAGGGTGGCCGGCCCGGAACCGTCATTTTTGCGGAATCTGTATCAAACGCCTTAACTCTGATTAAAAAGGTGAGTAACGTTTTCTAAAGGATGCTCTTTAGCAGTGTTTAAGCGGTATAATAGCCGACCTTTAGCTAGCCGTGTGTTTGGCGATTGCAGCGGACATTTGGCCTGTGATTAGTGGTGTAAGTGCGAAAAGACCCGCTGCCGTTTACTCCGTCCCGCTAGCCTCTGAGGGACACCGTAATGTACAGAAAAAATTCTAAATTTTGTTGATTAATTTAGTGAAATGGTCTGTGTGAAATAATATAAAAATATTAATATTTACAATTGTTTATTGTTGGCTGCCTTGCAAAAGTTTCTGTCTATAATTGACTTCAATCAGCTTTCTGCTTAAACTTTGTGGTGAGGTATCAATCTGTAGGTAACCGCTGACTGCTTTGTAGAGTTATAGTTCATTACAAGTGCTAGGCGACATTTATATGGCAGAAAGAGTGGCTGTAATATTAATTGTGGCTAAGTAAATGGCAGCTCTGGTACGTTTTTAACTTTGAGGTGTTTCAATGCGGTTCAGAGACCGAGGCGCGTACGTGTGGTAGCTTTCAGTTTATAGGAGGCAGGGAGAGTAAGACGCGAAAGGCTCCGGTTATTAGTTTACAGATGTACTTCAGTTGCCACAGATTTTGTTTTTTTCAAAATAAAATTCCGGAAGTTGTGACTTTTATGTAAAGTATTTGTAAGACATCTCAACAGTTTCACTGGAGTTCTTCCGCACATCTCATCGTCTGATGTTAAAATTAAAATGCGAGACATCAACATGTGGTAGTAACGTAACAGCATTATGAGCCATTATGAAATATGCTTTGTTTTATAGTTGAACATGTGTGCGTGTGTGCAGGTACGTGGCAGATGATATCTGTCCTGCAGCGGCTCATCTCGATAAGCGTGTCGTATGTTGTGAAAGGCAATGTTTAAGCGCTACACATAATGTGTACTGTACTTTCAGTTTTGTCATACTTCTGTTTTTATTTTATGATGGCCAGAAGTGTTTTATTAACCTATATATTAAATAATGCCATACTATAATCCCAGAGGCTATGGGAGTCTGTTGTGCTGTATAAGGTTGGGGCAGTGCTGTCTTACGCAAACCTGGTCTGTTTGCTCAATACGGCTTGTTCTTCCTGGGTGTGTTAGCTTTATTTTACACCTACTCACAGCAGGACTCTGCAGGCTATAGACTGGTTTTGCATCTGAAGACTAAATTAGCAAAATTAGTCCAGAGTTATATACAGTGGTATCTTGGTTCTCGAACTCACTAAAACTCGTATTTCTTGAAAGTCGAACAAACCAGTTTGACCTAGAACTCGATCTGAATATCAGAAGTCAAACCATGAACGCTGACCTAAAATAAATTGTACGTGCCAGGAAATGAGTCATACTACAATACAATTCTTACTTGAATGCCTTCTTCACAGATTGGACGATTAACCAAATAAAGCAGCGCAACATTACAGTAACTAACAATAAATAAACAACTAACTGACGTGTACTATTAGAGCATTTTTGTAATTTATTTAAACTTTATTTTACCAGGTAAATTAACTGAAAACCAGTTCTCACTGCTTTACGTGATATCCGGGAGAAATAGCAGATTATGCATCAGAACTGCGTGGGATACTCTTCAGCCAATAAGGGCAAAGGTGTGTCGTCACGGAAGCGGTTCCAGTTTGTGCAGCCGGGTGAGAGGTTGCAATACATCAAACCGTAATGCATTGCGTCAGGATCAGAATGAGTTGCTTTAAGCCAGCACTGTAAGCAAGTCGAATGCACCCAATGATCGGACTGGGGAACCAAACTGAAACGCAGACTTAATACAGAGGGCTAATGACAACAACCAGAAACAACTGATCACATGGGGATCCCACGCAAGGTTAATTTGGGGGCGTGGCACACGGAAGGAGTGGACGATCGGGGCAGGACAGGGGTAATGTTGGGATAAGATCTTTATCTTTTTGGAAGCCATTGAGGAAAAAAATGCTGCTCTTGTTTTATGCCATTAGTTTTGTGTTTAAATGCTAAAAAAACATATTTAGGTGTAATTTTGGGGGGGGGGGGCAGGAACCAATTAATTGGTTTTCCATTATTTCTTATGGGAAAAGTTCAAGTTCTGATTGAATTTTTTAGGATACGATCCAGTGTCTGGAACGGATTAAGTTCGAGAACCGAGATACCACTGTATGTGCGACAGCAGGTTTTGGCATTTAAGTTAAGCAGTGTTTTGTTGCAGGTGTTATCCATGGATATTTAGAGAGAAAACAATTAATTTAGTATGTTTTCATTATGTCATTTGAAGTTCCAGTTTTTATGCACTTCTATGTCTATCTTCATTGTTGCGAATTTACAAACCTGACTTTTTTTTGACATGTTGCCAAAAGTCTGCAAATCCTGGCGCTTCTTATCTCTGCTGTTGCCTTGTGTGTTTCAGCACTGTAATGAGAGAACACCTCTGTCACGTAGCTGAGCGTCTTCGTGTCTGCGTGGCCTTGTCTGCACCCCCTTGCTCCCTGTGGACGAATGCCCTCCAGGCCCCAGTGGAATTTCACGTGCTGCGTTCCTCCCGCATCCAAACTCGACAGCCTCAGCGCTGCGCCAGCCATTAGGGGCACATCGTTCAGTTAGGGGATAGAAGAGGGTGCCACCATGGACGACATTTTCACCCAGTGCCGAGAGGGCAATGCTGTGGCTGTGCGCTTGTGGCTGGACAACACCGAGAATGACCTCAACCAGGGGTGAGTTTCTATGGGATGGCAAGAGGGGAAAGGGTGCTTCAGTGTGTTTGAACCCTGCTTTGCCTTGGTTTGCTGAGAAGAGGATGGAGACCTGCTTTTCGTGCACTTAGTTAGGAGCCAAACTGAGACATGCCAAGGAATCACAAATGTGGTACAGCTATATTAAGGAAATGTGACTTTGTTTAAAAGAAATGTTTAATATACTTGGAAAATAAGACTTGTTTGACATTCAAAACAAGTGATGAAATAGTTAATAAATTGCTATGATGGACGTATCTAATTGCATGTTCCTAAGGGTCTGTTTGGACATTGGTACATGTTTAAGATTTAAGCTAGTCTTGGGTGAACTTCTGCTGCATGTTGTCATGATCTTTATATATGGGTCAGTCTGTGGTGAAGTGAAGAGCTGTGACTATTTTGGTGCATTTACCTTTTCTAGTGGTTTGGTTCATTGGGGAGACAGACAATTTATAATTTATTTTGTCTTGGACAGTACCCTTGAGTTGGCCTATTTTTCCTACCCTGTAGTATTCCTTGTTTTCAAGTTGCCTTAGAATTATTGAACCTTAGCTGATATTATAGTAGTAAACTCTACCACTGCAAGACTATTTGTGTTCCAAGTTAACAGCCCAAATGTGATCAGAACCTTTTATTACTGTAAGTTGAATGCACATCTGTATATTTCTGCAAGGCCCCACAATCTCCCACATGCGTTTTGGGTAGTTGTAGGAAAACTAATGTAGGTCATTTATACATTGGGGGCTGTTCATTGCCCAGCTAGCTGGGAGCTGTTGGCTCGTGTAACATCCTCGTATAATTGGTTGCAGACCATGTTGGTAGAGGCTGAGTGTCCCATGCAGAGAAATTTTGTTTTTACAGGTTTCTTTTTATGCTGTGCTCCATTTTCTTTACAATAGGGTGTCACTTGCACAGCTGATAGTCTCACGAGATGATAATTAAAAAGCTTTAAGCGCATTCGCCCTGGTTAACCATATATAAGCACTGTCTCAACTAGTACATTAATGCATGTCTGAAATAAAATGGCTGGAATGTGGTTTGTGCTCTCTCATGAGAGTTATAGGATCTGGTCTCTGGTATCAGATGGCCAGTGCCATCTTGTGGGAGGCTGAGGACCTCGAGTTTAGACAAACAGGCTCTCTGGGCCTCCACTGCCGCAAGCAAATGACAGAAGCAGTATCCGCTCTGGCCTCCTGTCACGCCTCTGGGTAACTCGACACGCAAAAGCAGGGAGGACGCCAGTCGGCGGACAGGAAGTTGCTTAGCGTAGCCGCTAAATTCGGCCAGCCCTACTAAAAAGGGTGTTACAAGTCAAGTCTCCAAATCAGTGGTGGTCACATGGAAGGCAGTTAAAGTTGTGCTTTTAAAATCTGCAACACTATTCCTTATTGCTTCTGCCCTTTTAACATTGTATTAAATATGATTTTGAAAGACCAGTGTGTCCTTATGTAGTAAATGGCTTTCAGTGTTATATACTGTAAACGTATGCACAATGTCCAGTAGTGAAAAGGATGTAGTGGGAGGGGTGTTTTCCCCTTTCCTGTACAGAGAATTGTCCTACCCATCCCCACTCCTTTCCCAAAAGGGAAAAAAAAGTTTAAAATGTGATATTACTGCTTCTGGTGTAATACTGTGTATGGTGCATGGATTTTCGGATTGCATGTGAAAATCTGTTCCTTTGCCCATGCACACACACCATTCTGTGAAACGTATTCCATTAGCTGATTGTCCTGCGTATTTTTTTTTTCTTCTTTTCGGCAAGGAACACCCCTCTGAGTCTCTTGGAGCTCTTCTTTTCATAGTGATTGCTTTTATGGATCTATTTCTTTGAGGGGGGGTTGCTCATGTGCTCATGCTGTGATCGATTGTTCACTTGCATGGTTGAAAAAGTGATAGTGAGATTTAGGAAAGCTCAAGATTTCCTTGCATGATGCTAAACAGTGTATTCTTGGTCATTGTCAATGTCAAATAACCACTACCAAAAGGAGGAAAAAACAATGACTGTGAAAGACAGACATGTCGTTTTTCTGGTGAACGAAAGCGAAACATATTTTTTTTTTCACTTGATTCTGACTTCCTCTTGCCCAGCTCTTGATACTTGATAGCAGCTTGTTTCCTTTTGGCCTTGCATGCATGACTCCCATTTCCCACAGATAAAGTTATTCAAGAATGTCCTTTGATCTGTTTATTCCCTGCTGGTCTTCAGCATAATTAATCACAGGAATGTATGTGGTGGGTGTGTTGCATCCATGCTTGTAAAGATACATATATACAAATAAATATAGAAATTTGATCATCTTGAAGTGAAACTGCTCCTCTCCATAATGGGGAATTCCACTCTGAAAATGCTCCCCATTATCAAAGAAATTTTATTATCTTCCATTTAAATAGGGAACAATCTGAGTTTCTTCTAAAATAAACTTTCCTATTTCTATTAGACCTTTTTCCAGTTTCACAGTGTGCAAGAACTCATGGTTATTGAAATGAGAACCTCACCTTCTGGGGGGAAAAAGGAAAGTAAAGCTCCTGTCTTCAAACTGGTATTGGCAACTGCTGCAGACCTGGAGACGAAAGACGGTTGAGGTTAGGGGTGAAACACTTACTGACTTCACAGTAAATCACTGTAAAATTCCTGATGGTTAGTGGTATAACTGTTTCAAATTGTAGTTAACATTAAACATGAAATGCTATCCAGCATCAACCAAAATTAGAAAGTGTCTCCGACATGCATATGCACAGGCGCAGCATGCAAGGTGGGTTTACTTCGTCAGTGACATCATGGTGGAAGGCAGTTATAGTGATTTTACAGTCTGATAAGAGGATTAATTCTGCTCTAGGGAATGGGGAGGGGGATGTCATGTTTTTTTTTTTTGTCTTTTTGTCTAACTTCATAATGGGTTGTCAGTAATGTAAACTTTTTAAAGTGGTAAGCTTTTAGTATTACCTCCTCATGTAAGTACACTACAAGTCAGTTGTGTAGTGGAGCTTGAGTCTCAAAGCTAGATGAATGCCGATTTGTTAGTGATGGCCAAAATGATGTCCCTTGAACCATTTGCGGTATTTTTTTGAACCCACTAGATGGTGCTCTTGATTTTCTTTCGGGAATGCTTGTCACCATTTTCACCCCTGATGCATGACAGTGTACACAAGGCAGCGTCAGTAACACACACAGTCTTAACGTGTCCAGCAGCCTGTGCTGCAAATAGCCGTAAGTTGTCAAAGTGACTGGCTGGGCTTCTCTTCTGGTTGCCACCCTTTGCCGATCCTGTCGGTGTTGAGGAAAAGACATGATGATATGGAAAATATGGACACTCTCAGTCACCCTGGTGTTCTGTAGGTGGTCTGTCAAGAGTGCAGCAGAGAAGTAGAAACAAGTCATAATGTTTTCAGAGTTGAAAGTGTTACCTCCTCTGCTATATAGTGCAGTTCATTTTGTATATGGGGCCCTGGAGGATCCATTGACAGGTCTGCTCCCAATTTGATATTAACATTAAGTTGTGCTCATGTTTTGGTTATTGGTCAAACCATCTGCATATAGTTTTGAAGCGTGCAAATACTAGTTGTAGATATTTTTATTGAATTAATGTAAAAGGTAAATTCATAACTACCTGATACTTAAATATGTCATTTTAATTAAACAAAGCATAGCTTTTGTTAGGGTTGAATGATTTGAGGAAAATATTTTTTTTTCTGACGTATTGCAATTTACGATTTGATTTGCAGTATAATTTTCTATATGTAAAGCTTTGGTTCAATATTCAGTGTGTAAAACGTATGACACAACATTACCACATGAGATTAGGGGTGTTGAAATTAATCTCATAATCGATGCATCACGAGGCAGACGTGGATGACTGTGCATCGATGCAGTGACAGAACATAATCGATTATATCATAATGACATTGCTTGGTGATTTTCTGCCGGCGGCATAAAAATTAGTTCCGGTAGTGACTGTGGCTACCTGATCAGAGTACAGCGCTGCTCTGTGTAGGAGTAATGGTGCTTTCGATTATTTCTCTCCAAGTTGGAACTTGGATGAAAACACCACGAAATGTCACTTCCCGTCGGAAACACGCCTCTTTTATTACGTTGACGTCAGACAAAATTTTGTTGTTCGAGTTGCCCAGAGACATAATTTCAACATGGCAGCTTACACACTCAACAGTAATTTTGTTTTATACTTTTTTAAAATGTTTATTTTGTTACATTTATAACTATTAATACATTTAACTGCACCTGTTCGATTTGGAGAACACCATATCTTGATATATCATATCTTATCATGAAATATGAGGGTTTTTTTACTTGTTAGTGTTTTTGGTTTGTTTGTAGTTTGTTTGCCTCTCGAAAAAAGAATATCGCTATGAATGTGCTAAAATATTTTAGAAAGCTTTTAATGCGGTTTGACTAGTTTGTGTTTCTTTTTTGTTTGTCTCTCGTAAAAAATAATCTCACTCCAAATCTGCTAAAATATAAAGCAACAACACACAGCAGCACGTTCATGGAGGTAGCCATGTTTGTTCCAAGATGTGGGTAGCTCACAGTTTCTGTTTACATTTTGATAATGTCTATATTCTTGGTTTACAATTTAATATAATGTCACAATTTCTGTTTACGTTTTCAGGTTAAATAAAAAAACGGGAGCTTACATTTCACTGCTTGTATTTGAAAATATAATGTGAAGTAATGTAGAAAAATTGATGGGATGCATCGCGATGCATCAAGTTATTGAATCAAATTGCTGACATGATAATCATAATCGAATCGTGAGAATCAGTGAAGGTTCACACCTCTACATGAGATGCCATCAAAATCTTAGCTGGTCTATATTCTCATGCAAGGATGAGAACTTAAAGATATGAATTACTTCCAATGTGCATTTATTACTTTTTTTAAATTAGCAGAGAACAATCAAACATAAAACAAAAGTTGTGACTGTTTTGTTAAATTGTGTAATAATGATTAAAAAAAAATAAAAGAATTCCAGTTAAAAACACTAATCTTGCAACTAACGCTGCTTGGACCCCCAATAACACTAGAACCACCGTTTCCAATGCCGATGAATGTCAAACTCCTTTAATCTCCAAGTAGGGCTGGGCGATATCATGTCTGATATATCGCCCATCCGCAATAATCACCAGGGCTTCAGATGACAGAAGAAGCATTTGGCCGGACGCCAGCTTTTCGGTGCTATATGGACATAAATTAACTACGGATGGTACACCTCAGTACAATATGCACTGAAGTCGCGGTGAAGGAGAGCAGCCACGATATCTTTTAAAAGAGGGAATCTCCTGGATAAACAAGGTAAAAAGACGTCGGCGGTAGGCCTGTCACGATGACATTTTGCTGGACGATAAATTGTCCCAGGAATTATTGCGATAAACAATAACAACGCAGTGACGTCATATCCGTAAACGTCATACGGCTCACTAGCTTCCGGTTTGCATAACTATGAGCACAAGAAAGGATAAACTTGTGTTTCAGCAGCTAAAAAAACAATAATAATTTCCTAAGTGCTCCACGTCCTCAAAATACAATCAAGTTTTAAGTTTCTGTGCAAACCTCTGGGAAATTTTGCAAATCCAACATATTTATACTCACGTTTCATATTTATTGCCACATTTTACTTTACCGCTTATAGTGAATACGACTGCTCGAAATTGATAATTATAATTTGATGATCATCATATGAGTTTCTTTCTATCTCAGTCTAACTGACACGTGTATATTTCTTACATGAATAATAGGTAATAAAATGAACAGCATCACTAATTTTGATTGCAAAATATAATACAACCGTTTCAAACGCTATTCACATTACAGTATACAGTATTGTAATGTGAAAAGCGTTTGAAACGGTTGTACTATATTAAATGACTTAACTGTGTAAATACCCTATATAATACAGTAGAATGTACTGAGTGTTGTCATCTTACTTTAAAAAAGCAATTAGTTACTGTTACAAATTACTTCTGCCAAAAAGTAATTGAGTAACTCAGTTACTACACTAAAAGTAATTAGTTACTCAGCAACATAACTGACATTACTTTTCATGTTCTACAGCGCTATTATGTTCTATAACAAAGATGTTTACAATAACTGATTGAAGAATAAAAACAGTATTTTAGAACATTTGGTATTTATTTGAACTTAGCTTGCAGCCTGCCGTATGATATTCCTAGAAATAAAAAAACATAAATAAAATTCAAGTGCAAAATTAAGACATACAAATGTAAACTTGGATAAAAAGAAACAAAGTAAAATCTAGCCTTTAAGTACTGCATTTACTCTGTAACTGTATATTAGGCCTACTGCACAATAAACGGAACACTATCCTACTCTTAAGTATTCCAAAAAGTAACCAAATTAAATATTGAAAATAAATGCAAAGTGTGCTAACATTATTTAAGACGCACAACTGTAAACTTGGGTAATAAGAAACAAAAGAATCTGGCCTAATTAGTGCAATTATCTGTATAATATTGCACAAGAAACGGAGCACTATTCAACTCTTAAATATTCAGTAAAGTAATAATTAAATATTGAAAATAAATTCAGTTATTCAAACACTTCGCAATCAAGTGCAAAACTAAAGAAACAACATACCTTGCAATCCAAGTGTTCAGCTCGGTCTTGGTCACGTGCTGCTGACCCGAAAAATCGAGCAATGCTTGTTTTAACAGTGTCTCCGTCTCCTTCGCTGGAGCTCACGCTAGCTGCATTTGGGATTGCGGTTGGGTTAGCAGCAGCAACAAGTTTCATGTTAGCATGTGTAGATGTAAGGTGCTTCATAAGGTTAGAGTTGCTTGAG
>JABFEA020000039.1:16468062-16478854 GCA_019775915.2 Cyphomyrus plagiostoma | reverse complement strand
CGCCTCCCGGCTATCCGACCCGCTCAGGCTCCTGCTTTCGCCTCCCGGCTATCCGACCCGCTCAGGCTCCTGCTTTCACCTCCCAGGTGTCACACTGTATTTTTAGGCTGGACTTTTTTGTTTGAACATAAACCCATAGAAACACCCCATGCTAGCAGACCTATGTTCTATATACTGTCACGATTCTGTGAAAACCTCATACAAGCATTTTCTTTGTTTGGATTCAAGAACATGTGAAATGTGTTTTGCTCTCAGGTTAATAGCTCAAGTACACTAGCACTTGTAACCTAAAACAGGGAGAGAGAGATGAATGATGTCAAATGTTCAGCTCTACCCAGTAGCTTTCTAAACACCACATATTCAGACTGGATGGTACTGTATCACACACAAAGTATACAAAGCAATTGTGTTCTTATGCTGGTAAAAATGAATTCAAGGTATTAAAGGTCCTGGTAACATAGTATAGATTTGTTACTACAATTTTTTTAGTCAACAACTAAAGATGGAACATTTGTGACCAGTTTTGCTAAGCATGTTAATATTGCATATTATTTCACACATATATGGTGCCTTGCATTAATTTCCATTAATCCCTTTTCCATAACCACTTACCAATATGTATTTACAAATATAAAAAAAAAAAAACAAGTAAAAGGATTCCTGGACGCTACAGTAAATGTACGTCACATTGCACAGATCTTTTGCAAGATACTGCAGCCGAGATGCATACCATGATGGTTGATTTACTGTGGTTCCAAATAGATGTCAAATGTGGTTTGGAAAGCATACCTCGCAAGTATTATACATCCATTCTTTGTTTGATGGAGATTTAGGGGAAAAAATGAAAGCATAGTCGTGGCAAATGGGTTTGCCCTTTCTGTGTCCTATGCAATGGATGTACATGCAGCCCATGGTCGCTTTGCTGCTTTATTCAGCTTCTACATTAGCCAGGAATCAGTTCATCAAAAGCACGGAGACAGATTCCGCTGTAATTGCATGTAGATATTCTGCTATTAGTGGTATGAAAATGTGACTGCTTTATGCAGTATATTTTTCCCTGAATGTGTCCATCTTATTCCTTAGTGTTTGGCTTTTACAGCCATAAGGAACCCCAAACTCCAGTCTCCCTGTGTCACAGATGAGTGCCTCACCATAAGTAAGGGGCCTTTGGATCACCATGCCACCCTCACCGTGACGTCTCACTCGGACGGATGCAGGCACGTGACGTGATACAGAGTTCACATCCATCTGTGACTGAGGACACCACACGGAAAGCTACAGTTATCGTCTCAATAATATCTTCATTGTGTGGCTTGGGCTAGACTGTGATCTCCTGGTTGAATTATACAACTAATATAAATACAGTCACAGAGGACTATTTAAGTGTCTATCTACTAGTGACTACAAATGTTTCACAAAATAATCTCATTATATAAATGGTGAGAATGTAATAGCTCGAAGCAACACAAAGCCCTTGTTTTAACAAAATCCCACGCTGCTGGACGACCTTTATGGCCATACAGACCTGCTTTGGTGCTTTCATTTAGATCTCAATGCCGAATTTGAAACTTGTCCGATTGCTTATTTTGGTGGTAAGAAAAACGATAATAATTCTGCTGATAATAAAGTACTATCCTTTAAAGTATTTTTATTCAAGTCAAATTAAATTATGTAGTGTCCATCCGTCTTTGATACTGAAACGTCTAAGAATTTTGTTTTACACTGAAACTTAAGATCCATTAGTCATCTGTGTGGTGTAGCATGGCAGTCCGTATCGGTTTTCGCAGTGATTTTTGACATGAACACAGATGGTTAAATACTTCCGAAAAAAATTTATTATCCACTAAATTTTAATGTTTAAATTTTAAGAATTTAAACTAAATTGTTAGGAAGCTTTGATATTAATGAAAAATGTATCTTCAGTTTGTATTACAGCATTTCTTTTAAAGAATGGAGGTTGGTATTGAATATTTTACTTTGACCACAAATTCGAGAATAAGGCATAGATGATGAGTCTAGATATTGTTTATAGAAAATACAAAAAATTAAATGTGCAAAAGCATAACTGAAATGGAAACATTTCTAAAGCAAATAGTTTGCATGTGAACATATATTTATGTATTGGGTATATACCCATTTGGCAAAAAAGGAACACTGGGTTCACAAAAGTTATTGTGTTATTTTCCAAAGTGAGCCTGAAATGAGTGAGATTTAATCTGGAAAATACTTCTCAGTGTAGCATGTATAGGTTTATGTTTATTGTTGATGTATTTAGGCGTATTTGACCTCTTGGCCACATGAAATGTGCTACCCAAATAATCATTTTAGCTAGGGTTAGTCCCGTGACCGTCAATTTTATTTACTTATTTTTTCACTGCATCATCACCTTACAATAACTTTAAAGCTTTCTGAAAGCTTTTAGGAAGATGATAGTGAGGAAAGGCAGCATTAGCTGAAATTTCATGAATACGCAGTGAATTACAAAAGACAAGCAATTGCTTGGGCAATGTTCTCAATGCTGAATATCTTAGTAGCAGTTTTTAGAAAACTGACAAATTTATATTCACTGGAGCTCATGATTGGATCATATTATTGTTCCGTATGCGTGTCAATCTATGGTAAGTCCCTCGCTGTTTAAGCCTACTGCATCAGCACTAATCTCTCCTCTTAGTGTGGGAGAAATATTTCAGGAATCATGCTTTTGTAATTATGGCTGTCAACAATCCACGTTTCCTCCATTGTTTAAATTCCCCTGAAAGCGAACCCAGTGTGTATGTATACTGAGTGGCCACCTTATGAGGTACAGCTTCCTGCGAAAAGCCTGCTACTCCAATCAGCAAAATACATGGCTGCCATGATGCATAACAGCATGTACACCAAGTCAAAATGCTCAGTTGTTGTAGCGTCAGAATGGCTAAGACATGTGGTCTGGGTGATTTTAAACTTCTTGGTGGTTCCAGCATCTCAGAAGCAGCAACCCTCCTGGGATTTTAACACGCTACATTATCTTCAGCTTACAGAGAATGGTGGGATACAGAAATAACACCATGCTAATGAGAGAGGCCAGAGTCAGATGAGCCATTCGCCAGACTTTTGTTAAAGTAGCATGCAGAAGGGCATGTAAATTCTCAGCTTCACAGTGGTTGAACTGGTTCTGGAGACAAAGGGGAGTCCTGCCTGGTACTGCCACAGCACCAATGTATCCCTACACTGTATAAATCCTTCTGTGGTCTGTAGCCATATTTGTAAAAACCATGTCCGGGAAACTCTAGCCGTAGTACTGGACGCCTGCAGTGTATGATTCTCGTACACGGTAACGGCTCCACTGAAATATCCCGTCCCACGGGAATCGGATGTCAAATCCGCCTATGTTCTCCTCTCACAGTACAAACCACCTGGCACTGTGCCGGAGGAGTTGAGTGCACAGCTCACAGGCACCCGACAGACCAGGGAGGCCCTAAATTGATGTCAGACCATAACCCGCCCATGAAAAAAAGTGCCAGTTCTGACCTGGACACCCGCCATGCAATGGGCGTTGACAGTAAGTCTGAACTTAATTTGGATTTAGCGTGTTAGCCCATTTGCTGCAGGGACTGCCTGCACTATATGTTGCTTTTAATAAAAATGTCTGTTAAATGTCTTACTTGTTCCCTAATAAATTAGGTCTTGTTACTACACATCAGGAAACTGGAATAGAATTATCTAAATTGTATGTGTTGTGAATACTGACAAACCTGCATAAAACCCACAAACCTGCATGTTAGATATAGTTTCTTTGCTATCTCTTTCTTTGAAACGAAGCTTCTACGAAAGAGTCTGCAGTGAGCTGATGTGACAGCAGAGGGAGCCACTGAACAGTTTATCTCCTCAATTTACGTTTTCCAGCTTTATGTATTCCGCTGTTACTATATCAGCAATATTGAAAAACAGATTTAAAATGTTAAGAAAGCAAATCCCTTTCAACCATGAACAATATTGATAATTTCACACTGCACAGCAGCCAGATATAACCTTCCATGTATTTTGTCCTGATTTTGTGAGGCATTCTATTCATTTTTTTTTGTTGAGTAGTCTTGTTTGCAGGAAATATATATGCAAATTCAAGTGTCTTGGCCCATTAGTGACTTGTTTTCTGTGCCTTTTGTGTTGACAGAAGAAAACTATTCAAATCAAGTGTTCATCCTCAGCACACGAGCCTGTCCTTTATGAAATGTTAATCTGAGACCTGCCAGATGAAGCACAGAGGCGCCATTTTAAGGGAACGTGATTTTTAGCTGTAAAAATTGATACCGTTTTTATGGCAAATACATGAAAATAACTGGATCCACTGTCACCCATTTATCATCTTCAGTTGTCTTTAGGAATACAACAACAAGTAATGCAGACCAGTGCTCGTTGCACCAATTTGAAGTGGATTGTATGCTCGTACTAAACGGAGCTGGTTTATAGTGCTACAAAAGTATGCATAGTGGGAATAGGAAATCTTTTGTGGCAAGAAATCGTGGTTAACGCCTTCATTCTGTTTTGTTTTCAGCATTTTCCCTGTTATGGAGGACGTTTTTCCTCTGGCTATTTTCCGCCGTGCTCAGAGCCAAGCACATGGCTGCCTGAAGGCCAGGCTGACGATCTCTGAGGAAGAGAGACCAGCGTGTTTCTCAATAGCAGGCTGCAGCTTATTAGGTGCACGGCCATCCTGCCGGCAACTTCCTCAGTTTCTCCCGGTCACATTTATTATGCGCCACTCGGGCCAATTTGATGAAACCCGAGGCAGGCTGGCCCCCCCCAGGCTGTGTGCCCCCTCTGCTACGTGCGCGGTAAATTGCGTTGTTACTTGCAAATTTGTCCAAGTAATCAACTCTGTCTCAGTTGGGGTGGAAAACCAACACAGGCTGTGATTATATTCCTGAGCGGCGTGTAGCTTCTGCTGGGGAGTGACGGTGGCGGAATGACAATGAGGGTTTTACCGGAGCCTCCTTCTCTGCCTGCCCCCCATCTCCAGCATAATGCCAGCCCCTGCTCACTTACCTATCTCGTCTGGATAAGCCCAGTGCGCCGCATGGATGCAAAAGCATGCCGTCCGACGGGCGTCTTTGTGAAATCCAGCACACTTTTCTCCAGTGAGCGAGTGCCAGTATCTAACTCGTGCGGAGCTGGAGGCGGCCGTAAGTAGAAAGTTAGAGAGACATTATGACGATGTGTGTGGAGATCGAGGCCAGGCTGTAATCTGACTTCAGGTTTGTGCAGGTGGAAGCAGCCCTTTTTAAGGCCGTCAACAGCTTCCCTTTCTAATTGTGTCCAAGGCAGCACTTCTGCTGATGCACCGGAATCGGTCTTTCCCACCAGTTTAAGGGCCCCGACGCTGGGGATCCTCCTGCTGTTTGCTCTCATTCCGCGTCGCGCCTACATTAGTTACCATGGCGCCTGTTAGAGCCCATTTCACAGTTTCAACTGTGGTCAGCCTGCTGGCGATTTTCAATTCGAGACAAGTCTGCTCTGCCAACCCATTCACGTGTATGTAAGAGTTTAATTATCTTGTGAATAGTCTATGGTTTGCAGATTACCCAACGCTTTGGATGTAGCTAATTTTAGGTTTATAATGGATCAGTATAGATGTGCTGTAAGATTTCTTCAGTGTCACGCTAGATGTGTGACCGTCGGCAGCCCAGTAATTTTTAATCGCAGTAAGTTTTGTATGTGTAGAAAGGTGTATGATGTCTCGCTCTCCTGGCTCTCCCATGATAATTTATGTAAAGAGGAAGTAAGATCTAGGGAAAGGGAATTTTGGTGTGTGTGAGTGACACAATTAAGGGAGAGTGGCTAGTCTTTTGACGACACATACATATGCACATACATACACACAGGCATTCTTAGACAAAGCAGGGCAAAGCATGCACAAATACGTACTCTCACACCACAAACATGCTTTGCAAATCAATTGTTTACGTTTATAAATTAAAGATCTTTTGGTTATAGATAAAAGGAGAACTTCCTGTTCTTATAATGAATTGGTTTGATCGCAATAAACAGATTCTGGTTAAATTTGAACGTGTAAGTTGTAATATTCCTGACCAAACCCAGCCAGCGATCTTGAAACATTTTTGGTAAAATATTCAGCTATAGTGTTTGTTACTGCTTTGCAGCCCCGTCTTCCTCACACAGACCCCAGCCAACCCCCCGTCTCACTACAAATTTCTCTCCTCAGTGCTGACATTCAGTCCTCAAAGAAAATGGAAAATGTCACCCCCCCCATATTTGTGAACATTTGTTGTTGAGTTTGCTTGGAAGGGATGGCGAAAGTGAATGTCAAAAACTTATTTACTACAATAGAAATTCTTTCCTCATGGTTTTGTTGGTTCTTGTGCAATTCGTCTATGATTCTAACCTTTAATTCAATGAACAGAGAATATGAAGAACCCCCCCCGAAATTGATTCTGTAGGCCTGTGCTATATTGCCCCTACCGGCTTGATTGCCCTTAACCGCAGCCTCTGCGATATTGCATTGTTTTCCCCCAATGAAGGTCCTCCCAGCATCTTGAGTAGCATGTACTGACTCTATAATCGAAACAGAGCCCCGTTACCGTGCCGGAGATTACTGCTCCACCATGAAGCAGGAAATGCAGGGGCCAAGCTGTTGGTGACATGGCGCTGGTGCGGGGGCCTCACAGGGCACAGTGTGTAGTTGAGGCTGTACCTGCAGAAGCCTACAGTAGCTCAGTGGGGTGAGATAAGAGGTAAACACGAATAAAGCGCTATACGGACGTTGTTTTCGCCCACAATTCCATAACAAATTCAGATTAGTAGTATGCATAAAATATTAATAAGATGCACATTGTGATGCCCTAAAGTTGTATAAATTCGGCGTATCTTTATGCTTATCTAATTCGGGTAGCGAATTAGTGTCTAGAAGCAGTAAGAACTGAAGTGACGGTAAAGAACGGGGCAGCTCTGCAACCACAACTTCTTCTAAAGGAGGAGATATTGTGGATTAACTAGGAAAAGACATTGGTGGAGTGGCAGTACTTTTTGTTGATTATAATCCGACAAGTTTATTTGGTAAAATAGCAACTTCAAGGACAAAAGCTATTAAGAAGCTTTCTGTATAAATAGACGACAGTTTTGCCTATTCTGGAGGCACATCATCCAGCGTAGCGCCTGTGCTTTCCCTTCAGGTGCTCATGTATAGCGCTAGTGCCGTGTGGTATGACATCAAAACTTTGCACAGTGTACAAACCACCTTTTTGTTTAATGGTATTTTGAACTACTCACATAATTATGTAGTTATATTAAAGGAAAACATTTGCTATAATGGACTGAAGAGTTTTAGAAGTCATAAAGGTAGTTTCATTAAAATAAGAAAAACAATGCATCTATTTAAATTATTGACATTGACGCATTTTCAGCGTTGATGTCGCCAACTATGTCGACTAATCGCGGCAGCCCTAAACACAGATGCTGTGCAGGGCAGGTTACCTCTCCAAGCCGCCATGCTGGACAGCTATTTTTGCATGTGGACCCATTTCATGCTGACAAATTAATCAGTGCTCAAAGTGTGTCTAGTCCACTTTCCCATTAGGTTGCTATAATGACCAGAGTCATCTGAGGGAACTCGGTACTCCCCAGTCAGTCAGATGTGGGATATCATACCAGCAGTGACTGTCTCCTGACTGACACGAGAACCTGTCAAGACAGGTTTGTTTATCATTTTTAAGTGGAATAATGACTGCACAGATGTATCCTTACTTGAAGGCTGAGAGGATGCTACAGCTAGATGGACTGTGGCAGGAAATCATCTTGCCCATAGAAGGTCTATGTAAACAGACTCCCCGCACAGAACGAGTGCAGCATCAACCTTGGAGGTCTGAAGGTCATTGTGCCACCTGCTTAGCTATGTGCCGCCCACTGCGTAAAATAGCCATTATGATTACGCTTCTCTAGGCTGCTGGACACAACTGAAGCAAGACAAACAACATATACATAGAGACTCTGGCAGACACTATAAGCAGAGGAGAGGCGCGACCAAAGACTCCCTGTTTAGTTGGTTTGCTGAAATTGGTTGATTTATTCTGTTGTTTAACTTTTGTTGTGCTAGTTTATTTAGTGTAGTTAGGGTGGCTGTGTTGTGCTTCCTTTGCTGAAATAAGTCTATGTTTTTCATTTACCCAGTGTGAAAGGAACTTAAAATAAGCTGGGCTTAACGAAGCGCGATAAATACCGAGATGTTGAAAACTAATGCTAGGAGGTGCTCAGTCTAGAGAATGACGTCATGAGCATTAGTGTCTTTTTCCTGTGACAATCTGCTGCACATTCCCAGATAGCTGTAGGTAAGGACTTGTAATGATGGTGTGATCATGTTACTCCTGCGGTGTGTGCAACTGAGAAGATTTAAGCCTCATTTGTGCTGGTTGTCACAAGGTTTTAGCTGCTGTGCCATGTCACCCCACAGCCTCTCCTATGCCAAACTCTTTCCAAGTCAAATCACTTCTGGGTTGTGCTATAGTACAGGCTTAGCTGTTCTGGATGGCTGGGTCACTAACAGCCGGTTCACCCAATTTCCATTTATATTGAGCCATCGATGCATGACTCTGGTGGCACTGGCACCAGTTTACCTGTTTCTCTGTCGAGCTTTTGAAGAAAAACTTGCCTGGATGAATTTTTAACACTGCATATGACAAACAGGCAGAAAATCTTTTCACTGCCTGTAGTTTATGGCATCTTGGTCGCCATAGAGATGATTTGCTTTCTGACAGTGCTGTCATAGAGACATGTTGCCATACTGCCCAGCTTGACAAAATATGGTTGAACCTCTGTGTTCATCTGGGGCTGGGATGTATTCACATCCTTTACATGGATGTTTTCTTCCCATGTAGACATTAAAAAGCAGCATAGTGATCAAGTTGTTACTTGTGGTTCATTCAGAAAATGTTCTGTTGGTTGATTCTTTAGTTTTGGGTGCAGAACCAATTTCCATCCAGGTCACCTCAAGGAGATGCTCTATAATGCTGGCTAATTATAAACCTGACATTTGCAGGGAGCTGTTAGCTTTGAGAGATTACATTTGTCATCCGAGTGATTTTGTTCCTCATGTAACTTCATCCTACCGATTACAATATTAACAGAAACACTTGAATGATTGAAACAGAATAATGGTAAGTTGCCACAATATCATCGAGAAATATTACTAGAGTTAAAGGCCGCTGTGTATCTCCACTTGCATTCAGTTTTCCTGGCTTCTTATACAGTTTGAATAAAAATCTTTATTGACGCTGTTTCTTTTTCACTATACTGACAACAGTTGTAATAGCATGTTCTTTTACCTCTTTCAGAATTTGGATAACTAAGGGGCATTACAAATAACTAAATGCAAGTATCTGAGATCCAATAAAATAAATGCCCACTTGTTTGGCACCTTTAAATCAATATCATTCTGTATGTCCCTTCTCAGATTCCATAGTTAATCATGAGAGAAATATCCAGCAGCCATTTGTCTGCAGTGCTGTGCCTATAATGATATTGAAATAACAGTAAAATTAAATAGAGATATTGCTTAAATGGGAGCCCCGACGCAGGTGGATTTCAGCCTTATCTGTGGCAGCCGTGAGGGTGGGGGGTACAGGGGCACATTATTCTCGTAGGTTTGTGACAACAGGATGGATGTGAGTTCAGTCTGCTAAGGCTGACTTCTACCTCGCCATTGTGCCTTTTGTGTTTTCATTTATTTTTTACGTTTTATTTAGTTTGAGCTGCCATTTCGCTGAGCCATCGATGTAATATACTTTAATTATACATTTTGCATTGTATATTTAATCAAAGGCAGTGGTGACAATTGTTTTCGGGTACAGGTCTTTGAATAATAATTTTTTAATCATCTCAGCAGTCTTTTAAATGCTAATTTATTCAACTAAATGCTAAATGCTTGGTAGGGTGGGGGGAGGGTGCATCTCCCCATTCAGTCCCATTTCTCTGCATATGCATTTATCTATTTGTTTGGACTGAGGTGCATATGACTTGTTTAAGTGTTGCCTTCTGAGTGGATCAGAATCTGCCCTTGAGGTGCCCTTCTCCAGTGTGTCGGAGTCCAAGGCAACACCCCCCCCCCATCCCCCACGCTACCCCTCAGCCAGCCCCCTCAGGGAGGAGTGAGACGTTTTAAGGCTGAATATGTTCAGACACCTCTTTTCCTCAAACCTCTGATCTTCATACAAGTTCCTAAAACAAAGCACCCCCATTAATATTTATAACCTGCCGGATGGGAAGGGATCAATAGACACAGTGGGGGTGGGGGGACGGGGGTGAATAATTACACTCCATCTGTATTTTCACCCTTCCCATTATTCTGAAGTGGAGTGACTGCACCAATGGGTGTGCATCAGTGGCGGGTTTCTTGGAAGAGTGTGTTTGTGCCTCTACATCAGTGATGTGCTTACTGGGAGAGTGTGTGTGAGTCTATTCACAAGCGCCGGGTTTACTGGGAGAGTGTGTTTGTGTCTGTTCACCAGTGGCGGGTTTACTGGGAGAGTGTGCGTTTCTCTGTGCATAAGTGGCGTGTTTACTGGGAGAGTGTGTGTCTGTGGATAATGACCCAAAACCCGACCCAACCAGAGGAAAAAAAAAAAAAAACACCAGTGAACCTGTATTGCCATGGAACTTACCAATGAAGTGTCATTTGTGACACTGCAACACATAGATGACATAGATTTGTACTCGATTCGCACTGAACAGGGTTCCCCCAGTTTTGGCAGAATGAATTTCTATGATTTTCCAGCAGGTCTACCACAAGAAATTTTTCAAAAAC
>JABFEA020000039.1:16446220-16457884 GCA_019775915.2 Cyphomyrus plagiostoma | reverse complement strand
ACAGGGTTCCCCCAGTTTTGGCAGAATGAATTTCTATGATTTTCCAGCAGGTCTACCACAAGAAATTTTTCAAAAACTTTCTGACACTGAGCCCGATGTGGGGCCCTAAGTACAACACGGAGTGCTGAGCCTGAAACGAAGCCCTGATCTTGACTTGAAGCCCTGAGTCCAACATAGCGCAGCGCCTAACATGGAGCGCTGAGCCTGACATGGAGCGCTGATCCCGATGTAGAGTGCTGAGCCCGATGTAGAGTGCTGAGTCCGGCACTGAACCCTGAGCCCGACATGGAGCCTTCAGTTTGATGTAGAGTGTTGAGTTTGACACTGAGCACTAAGTCCAACACTGAACCCCAAGCATAACATGGAGCCCCGAGGCCATTGTGGCACCCTGAGCCCGATATTGGGAGCTGAGTCTGATAGAGAGCACTGTTATAGAAGCCCAAAAAGCTCTTGGCGTGAGAAGGAGACGGATGGATGCCACAGATGGCGCCTGGGTCTGTGCTGTTACACGCTGATGTAAATGAGCTGAGTGAAGGAATGCTGTTATGCTTCAAACAGCGAAGTCTGTCTGTGCAGAGTGGAGTTGGGGGGGCACTAATTCTTCTCAGTATTTAAAAGAAATGGTATGTGGAGGAAGGCGGCCATCGTGCCTGCCTGCATCGTACCTCTTTCAGCTGTAAGAGTGGTGACTTTCTGCCTCATAAACCTCTAATTCCAGTGATGTGACCCCGCCTTGCCCCACCCCACCCTGCTCAGGTAATCTACTAATCGTTTCTTATTTGGATGAGCGACAAGTAGACTGCCGCCCTGGAACTTACCTGGTATGAGATTCACCCCTCGCACCTGTTTGGCAGCTCCTCCCGCCTGACCCTTGGTGCCCCCGTTTCCCCGGGGGGGATGCCGAATCACCTAATTAAACTGAGAGCGCGGCAGCCAAAGCCCCCACCTGCCTCATTAAACCGGCGAATCTTTCCAGCAACCCCCACTATTTAGTGCTGAAGAAAAAAATCCCACAGCTCTTGGCAGAGAAGGTCATGTAAATGTGAGCGGTGTTGGGGGGGGGGGGGGGTTGACAGGAGATTTACCCCAGTTTTGCTGATTGGATGCCGCTGTGGTGGACAAGCTCACACTGGCCAGGGAAGGACATGAGGAGGAAGAGACATGGGGAAGGGGAGGGGGGACAACAAAGGGAAAAAGGGGGGCAACAAGGAGAAAAAGGGGGGCAATAAGGGGAAAAGAGATTTAAACAGATTTATTCACATGTTCATGCCCCCCACCTGAACTCTGATACTATCATGCCAGTTTGTTGGAGAGTATTGTCGAGGTGATGGATGAAGGAAGGCCTTATTTACAGGGACCCCTCACCGTCATAAACACTGACGCACAGGACCGTTTAACGTTGATTGCATCCCAAATGTAGGCTGACCCGCAGACCAGTGACAGGCGGACGCGCAATCTGGCTGTCAGGCTTCACATGGGCCCATGCGGTTATGGGGCCCTGCATGATCAGGCCCTAGGGACAGTGGGACAGCAAGAGCCATTTACCCATCATTAATGTCCATGCAGTCAGCTGTACCAACAATATATAATGCAATGTCGGGTAGATACACTGCTAAAGCTGTAGTTACAGTGCTGAATTACTGATGGCTTCAGTACTACCAGCAGCACAGGAACGGAAACAGCTTATCCGCTTGACCTGGGTTAGGATGTCTGCCATTGTTTCACTGGAATGCCAAAGCAAAAACCAAGGACCAGTGTAGAACAAACCTCATTATGAATAATAACGTCCAAACATTCTTTTAATTCACTCTGGAAGCAATCAGAATGACATCAGAATGGTCCCTGGGAAGTCGGCCTGATTATTGCTGGTATGGAGCAGGACTAAAATATTCACTCTTTGCCTCAAAAATGATGGTGATGAAGAGTTACATGATCTACCAGACACTTTTTGTCTAAAGTTATGTACATTTGAGAGAGATCAGGCCAGAAGAAATTGAAGAAGAAATCTGAGGTTCCGGGTCTTGCTCAAAGGTGCAATGGTGAAATGATTCTTTCAGCCTTGGGATTTGAACCAATGACCACCTGCTTCTTAAGCTTCAGAAGCCCTCCCCACCGAGAGACAGACACAGAATCTTATGCTTGTATGTCTTGCTACAGCTTGACAATGGCAAATGAATATTAATAGACATTGAATTTAAGCAATGGCAGCCTTGCATATAGAAATGATAAAGAATACCTGACTTATTTTCTATTTTATTGTTTGCATGTCATGCCTCTTCTTGTATAATTAATGGGATTTTCCACTTTTGGATGGAGAGTGCCTTTATATTTCACAGTACAGTATGCTGCGACATTTTGCTAGCGAAATTAACTGCAGGTCTGAAACAGATCCATTAAACAATCATTTTGCAATTTGTCCCTGCGCTGTTTAGTAATTAATGGCATTCGTAATGGTGGACAGGAAATTAAAGTGACTCATGCTTTTTTTTTTTCATTGTTGCATTAGCACACTAATAGGCTGTGTGTCCATTTGCGGTTATGTTCTTTTATGTGCGTGTGCTGGGAGCATTGAACAAACCGATTTCTTCAGTATGCTATAGATTGCCCGACAGTTAATATTAAGATAAATGTCTTTGCACCAACAGTGTGTTATTTGCATTTGAAGCAGTCAGCTGCTATTAAAACAAATGCCTGTTTGACCCACTAGCTTCCACTGACTATATGCAATAAGTAACTATTCCAGCTGCAGGACCACTGATGCACCTGGGATTAATGGGGCGGGGGGTCTTCATAGCCCTTATTGGAAGGCTGCCAGTTAGCATCCTCCAGTTTGCAGAATGATACCCCAGATGAACCCTCGACAACCCCAACCCCTCCAGGGGTGCTGGACACTGGCTGACTCTATGATCTGACCCCACACCCTGCTGTCTTCTGTACTCTATGTGTATCTCATGTACAGCATAATGGTATTTGTTTAAACCCACTTTTCCCTGGCTGTAGTTTTAGCTATCATCCTCTTTTTGGACCTGCCTCACTGGTGTTGTTTAGATGGCTTGCTGTAAATTATACGCTCATTTACATTATGGTACAGTCATGTATTATATTTGTCTGTATCTGCATAACTCAGCTGACCTTGAGCTGTAATTAGTCAAATCTGGTCAGCACCAAATGCAGTCCATTCATTGTAGTGGCTGTGTAACACAGTGAGGAGTAGTTACTCTGCTGGTAGCCTTTGCCTGGCTATATGCCTGGGGGGAGGGTGATCATATCCCCAGTTTTACTATGTGGCTACGTGTCTGCTTGAATTCCAGTAGTTACATGTACTAATGTGACTTGTGAGATGCAGCTTATACATTGCCAGACGAACATGACCTGTCAACTCTGACTGGAGTTAATTCATCATGTCAATTATATGGCCTCAAAATCCACTGCTGGTTTATCCTCATACAGCAGATTTGTTTATATTTCAGATTCTCTTGTGCCAGTTTTGGCCCGCTGTTTGAGTAGAGGAGACAAACCCTGGGAAGTGCCTCCGATTGGTCGATGCTCTGTCACCTCAGCCCGACTACCCAATCCCCTCTGTACCTAGAGCCACCTAACCGTGTGGGTGTAGTGTGTAGATAGACTTCAGAACTAGATTAATTTACATAAATTACTAATAGATCCATATCCAAAAGCTCACCATCATAAGCTCACCATAGCAGAGTTTTTGACCTGCTGGATATTTCCTACATGTTTAATCGTGCTTGCATAGTGTGATGAAATGCTCACATATCCTGCACCAATGCCACAGACCACAAAGCTGAAACATTCACATTCATTTTGCAGTTTTAGTTGGTTGCAGATTTTAATTCCACTTTATTGCTGCCCATTCTGGAGCTGCTAGATGCAAAGCCCTGCTAACGACCCACACGCCTGGCCCATCGCTGATATTTACAAAGCTATAGCTTGTTTGCTTCCATCGGAGGGCATTCATTTAAGTGCCAGGTGAAGTCCTGCCATAAAAGCAATATTACCTGGGAAAAATAGGATGGGCTTTATTCACACTTTGCACCCATTACTTGTGGACTGTGTGTAGCTGGTAAAGGATTGCTATCTACCAACAGAGGGGGCTAAAGAGCTATCCCAGCTACTCATTGGACATGTATCTGGAGACTGAAGCTTTGCATGCTGTCTGCGTTACTCACAAGAGAGGGGAGCATCTTTTGTGCTCATTTCTGGTGTCTGTTGTTTGTTTTCTATAAGTAGAATCTGAGTGAAAATCCTCCTTCAGACTTGTATAGATACACTAATGTTACAATGTGAATTTAGAAAGTTTTAGGCTATCCGCCATTGTTTTTGGGTGTGGGGGTAAATTTATGGTGCCAGTGCCCAGGGACCGAGGACGCCTTAAATCTGCACTTTGGTAAAGTGGTCGGGCTCAGTGCAGCGATGGCTCCAAGCCGAGTAGCCGATGCCCAGCCAAAGAGACGATGCTTTGGACAGCTGTTTCAACAGAACCTCAGAGACGCAGCTGAAAGCTTCCTTCCATCACAAGACAATCCTGCCCGCACTCCAGCGGCCAGGCATCACAGGCAGCATTCCAAGGTGCAGGCGGGCCAGCTTCCGGATGACTTTCCGTCACAGACACTGCAAATCGTCTTAGTGTTATCTGCTGTGGAATTTTGTCCAGGCTGCAAATCACATTTTAAACCGAATCTCCGATCTACAATTCAAACGGCCTCCTCCCCATTAAAGTTCACTCCGCTGTTGGCTAATTTCAATACTATTTAACGTATTTGTAAGTATAGCCAATAAAATGTACCACACAAAATGTATACGAACACAAAATGAACAGTGAAGGATTTTAAAGAAGTAGCTGCTCCATTGCATTAAGGCAGGTCCCGCTACACTGTAGAGTTCGGAAATTAGGTTTTGGAAAAACCACTGGTTTATCTTCTTATCCAGCAGCCTTCCATGCATCTCCTGCAGCTGTGCAGCCAATGCCGATGATGTAGGTGGACTGCGGCTGATTCCCGTGTGTATGGAGCATGTGTCCTCATGCCCGTTGTGGAGGGCGACAAGTGTTTCGTATTGGCCTTAGGGATGGGCTCAGGATTTACCATTAGCCCCACGCTAAAATGCTGAGCCTGGGGTCTGCCATGGTTAGATGCTGATCCTGGGATCTGCCATGCTTAAATGAGATCCCGACACTCGACAGTTTTCCATCTCATTCCTGTGAGAAAATTGGCCAGCAAAGGGCTCCATTCAACACAAATGCCTCCGTTTCATGCAATTGCAGAATTATTACTTCCATAAATATTTGATGAAAGGACATGTTTCATCTATTCATTACAGGGAGAGGGTGGTATGTGTTCATTAGTGTGGGGATGAGTAACAGTCTTTAATACTCTTTGTTTATGCTGAAAGGTCACATGGGAGGGGCTCCCATGAATATGCATATGGTGGTCCAGGCTCTCCACCCATAACCCCCCATTGACTTCACACACAGCTGCTTCTTCTCTGCCCTAAATTAAAACAATTAAAGTGGCTTTGGTGACGTCTAAGCATTGGGATGCTGGCGGTGCCCCACCCCTGCTCCCCCACCCCCCCATCAGGACTTCACTGGCCACATGCAACTAGGCTTTTTCCTGTATGACCGCTGTGGTGCGCCATGGCCACTAGGGGGGGCTGGTTTCCTGGTTAAGTCTGGGGTGAGAGGGGGAGCACATTTGTAATGGGGTGGCTTGGCTGGCTAATGGGAGGAGCTTCAGCTTCCCCCAGCATCTGGCTCAAAGGGGGCTCATGTTTATGTATGTAGCTGGTCGCTTGATTGGGGGGGCACATCACGTTCCCAAATGAAAGGCCAAACCCCAGCTTTTAATTGTGCCTGTCCTTGCGCTCCCTGCCCCCCCATCTCCTTACCCCTCACACACCCTCATTACACTCTTCCCCACCATACTTACTCTACAGTCACTGTTCCAATTTACACCGTAAAACTTGTTAGGTGCATGAAATATATAGATATGTGTGCGTGATTTATCCAGCTAAGAAGGCTATGGTTACACAAGCTGCCTAATTGGGAGCTTTTAAATGAAACCATCTATAACCAGGGGAAGCCTGAACATCCCACTGCAGTCATGTAAGATACCTGTAGGACGTCTTACCAAAATATGTTGATGTCTACTGATATCTGACATATACTGAATATATTTAATTATTTTATATATATATATATATATATATATATATATTTATTTTATTTATTTATTTATTTTTTTTAAATATCAGCTGCTTGGGCTCCAATTAGCTAAAATGCTGATTATTGTTGAGGATTTACTGTATCTTTATAAATCTCTGAACACGGCTGGGAGAGAAACTCGTCGGCTTTCGGGGCTCATCAGTATTAACCTTTAGATGGGGGGGGCTCCCCAGCCCCTAGTGTATTCCATATTCCCTCACTGTCTTGACATTGGGCCAAGACTGGTACTGTCATGGCGGTGGATTCTTCTTCGAACTTGAATTTGAATTGAAAATGTTCATTTTACACTAGACCTTCTGTCTCTTTGGAAGTGTAAATTGTAATTTGGTTCAAGGTGATTTTTCAGCAATAAGAATTATATGCTATATTCATATCCATATACATGCTCAGAAACATACTCATACAGTTCACACACATACTCTTACATGCTCAGACACATACTCATACAGTTCACACACATACTCTTACATGCTCATATACATATTCCAACACATCGACACACATATTAATACAAGTTCACACTCTGAGGGCTCCCTATAGCATTCAAACCTTGAGGCTTGAGGCCAGAGAGCTACAACTGACCCACCATACTGTCCAGTTTTACCAGCACTGTTCAGTGTGAGTATCTTGGCTGAGCATTAGAGCAGGGAGAATTCTGTAACCACTAACCACAAACATCACAGCTAACGGCACTCAATGTGCTCAGTGAATAAAACTGCTTTCTTTCAATAGGTTTCGCAAGTCCTGTATTTGCATTCTCAGTATATTCTTGACAGGAATCCTTCACAGTATTTTTTTCGCACCAATACTTCATTATATGTTGTCTCATTACATATTGCACTACTGATATAAATACATATCCTTCCTTTTGGCTATTGCAAGGCAACACAGCGTGTAATTAAAATGGCGTTTTGATATATGCCTGCTTATACCATTACAATATAATCTATACTTTCTGTAATTGCTATATAAGGGAAGACCATGATAGTCAGGAAACTGGACAGAACCACATATACATTACATCTAGAAATCAAGGTAGACTTCAGGACCTCTGCTGTTTGAGAGAGATCTTTAGTGGTGACGGGTGTCCTGAAGGACACCGAGACCCAGTACTGCTGCTCAGACTCCTGATTAACTCTTAATCCATAATTAGAGAAAAGCCCCAAACGCCACTGTAACATTAGTGTCATCGTAAATCTGTTGCATTGCTTCAGACAATAAGAAACTTAACACATGGTCAATTTAATGCTTTATAGATGCCTATTAGTAAATTTACTGCATTACAAATGTGCTTGAATTTTGCTGTTCTATGCTCGAGTCAGTCGTGAGAATTTTTCAAGCTGATGTCTGAAAAAGAGCTGCTTTACACACATTATTTTGCTTGTTTTTAATAGATTTGTACTTTTTAGTTCCACATGTAGTGACAGTTGAAGTTAAAGTTTAACTTAAAATCTGTGATGATCCACCAAGATTAAAACCTGTCAAACAAGCAAGCAGACAGATTCATATTTACCTGGCTTTGAGACTAAGGATCTGTGCCAGTAACTGGAAGGTTGCTGGTTCAAATCCCGTGAATGCCTGGATTCTACTCAGTTGGGCCCTTAACTTGCAGTTGCTTTGTCCTCGATATGGGATTAATCTACGTTCAGCCCTGTAAGGAGGTCCTCCAATTCACAGGGAAAAACTTGGGGTTGGTGGCAGGATTGGCACTCCAGCCATCGGAAAAACCTCTCACTGGTCCATTTGGACTAGTTTGGTGCTGAGGTATCACCTGCCACATGGCTGCACTCAGGGTATCATCCTTGAGGTGGTGAGTGTGGTAATGCTCCTTACTTCTTTAATTTGCAAGGAATGCCGAGGGGAAAGAGACCTTTTGATGTCAATGTGCGTCATGTATATGAATTATGATTCTGAACCTAGGAAAAATATACCTAGGAGTTTTCAGCAGAAACTTTGGAAGTTTGCAGGAGTAATTAAATAGCATATGATTACAGCAGAATTCATCAGGTACAGGCTGATGGATGACTAAATGCCCAGGGGAGGTGCAACTGATGTTCAGCCAGCTGCCTCCTGCTCTTGGCCAGAAGCTGTTATTACAGTGGAGATGCTCTTCTAATAACATGCATGATCACTAGGCTCTTCAGCAGAGACCTCTCACCAAAGAACCGCTCATGGCCTGCATGACAACCATCGTGCAAGGAAATTGCATTCTCTATGGCCGATTATTCCTACAAGAGTAAATTTCGGTGTGTAAAATTTATAAGGTGAAACGGTGCCCGACATGTTGTTGGCGTGAAATCCGAGAGGGAGATGCATCTGGATGAGAGGCAGAGCTTTACACGCCTATTAGCGGGTCAGGCAGCGCACACAACCTATGCATGTTTTTCACCCGGAGCAAAAGTGCCCTTTAAACAACATTATGCATATTACTGTCAGGAATCAAAGCTCAATGACACCCTTAATGCACCTGACATCAAAGGAGTGCCGTCAGCAGCTTATAAGCCCGCTTGCTTTCAGACGGGTACATTTGGTGAAGCAAACATGACTAGAAGCACAAATTAAGCAGAAGATCCACAAACCCACTGCACTGAGCTTCATTCATAGTCCAGTATCTGCAGATCCCTGGTTTGTAATGTATAAATAGATTATATATACGCAGGTCCCCACAGCCCTGACTGGGATAAGTGGTTTGACAATGGTATGGATGCAATTAAATTTGTATGGCATGCAGACAGGGGCCATGAGGTTCAGCTAAGCATTAGAATGGCAGAATTTCTTCCTGCCAGGCATGGTGGATTCAGTATCTCAGAAACAGCCGCCATGCTGAGTCTGTTCACGTATTACATTGTCTAGAGTCTACAGACGATGGTGTGAGGGGTAGAAACACCCATTGAATTGCATTTCTGTGACCAAAAAGGCCTTATTAATGAGAGAGTTCAGGGAAGAGTGACCCGAGTCGTTTAAGGTAACATGACGGCCAAAATCAGAGCTCAACAGTGGCATGCAGAAAACCTTCTCCAAAATCACAACTCGCAACTTTCAAAGTCCTTCTGGAGAAAAAATGAGTTCCCCATGGTACTACACAGAGGCCCAAGGCTCACTGTTGCATGTGGAGAGTAAGGACTAGCCTGTCTGGTCTGACCCCACAGGAGAGCTACTGTAGCAGAAATTGCTGAAAAAAATTAATGCTGGCTATGATAGGAAGGTGTCAGAACCTAGAGTGCATCTCAGCTTACTGTGTATGAGGCCGCATAGCTACAGACCAGTCAGAGTGCCCATGCTGCCCCCTGTCCACTACAGAAGGTGAGCATCAGAACTGGACCATGGAGCAATGGAAGAAGGCGGCCTGGTCTGATGAGTCATGCTTTCTGTTACATCATGTGAACAGCTGGGTGTTTCTTCATTGTTTACCTATCTGGGGAAGTGATGACACCAGGATGCACTATGGGAAGAAGGCGAGCTGGCAGAGGCAGTATGATACTCTGGGCAATGTGAGTTCGACATATACCACCTACTTAAAGAGAACAAGTACACCCCTCCATGGCAACGGTATTCCCCAGTGGCTGTGGCCTCTTTCAGCAGGATAATGCTCCCTGCCACACTGCAAGAATTCTTCAGGAACGGGTTGAGGAACATGAAAAAGAGTTCAAGGTGTTTTGGTGGCATGAGGGGGACCTCTTACGCAGCAATGTCTGTCCTGTCATGACTGTTACACTGTGGTTTCAGGAGGGATGTTATTTAATTTCACTGTATATTTATTGTACATGGCTGAGAAAATAATAAAGCTTTAACTGACATATTTTTTGGAATAATGTTTTTTAAAATCAAGCCTATCTATGAATATCTTGTGAATGTGAACACTGATTTCAACTTGACTGATATAAGATCACATATAATATCATATCAACTCAAAAGGTGTTTTCTCATATTACAAACCCTACATCATTCAGGTGTATCTAAACCAAGTCGGAGAGAATGCCAGGCTCTGCTCAGCAACCCCCCCCCCCCGCATGGGAGGGTGGAATGGGGTAGACACCCTTAGGGTATTTCGTGCCGGTGATCTGAACAATCAATGAAAGAGATTTTTTGCTCACTAACTTAATCGAACAGCACTGCAGATCTACAAGAGCTAGACCATTACGCTCAAACGTATTTAATACTTAATGCAGTTTGATGCTATATGCAGGGGGCTTTTCCTATATTTCACAAAGGCCCTCTAAGGCTGAAGACTTTTCATCCCTTTCCTATTGTTCAATCTGAGATTAACATTGCAGCTGATTCTTCTCCTAAGCAGCAGCATTGTACATTTCAGTGTAAAATACCAAGTATTCCTCAAGTGACAGATCTCATTTATTGTACAATTTTATGCTATTTATTTCCCTAAAAGCAAACACACCAAGTTCATTTCCAATTCAATGCATAGCTTTTGTTCTCAGATGACAAGCTTTGAGCTATTAAATATTTTTGTTATAACATAGCATCACCATTAAAGTCTGTGCAGAATGAGAATTTTTTTAAGTCAACCATTTACCATATACAGAGGCAAAGGTACTTTGACCAGATCAGGTCCCAGTGAGGCTACTTTTGTTCCAGAAAACAATTGACTAGAAGGAGAGGGAGGGTGTGCTGGGAGAGGGGGGTGAATTGAGGTGTGGACAGGTACAGGACACAGGAATGGCTGGAGAAAGCGGCTGGTAGGCTCACCCAGTGCCAGGATCTCCTGGACCCTCAGGGAACTAGAAAGAGATAAAGAAGTTTGAAGAGCTAAATAAGAGTAAAAACAATGGGAGACACTCTTAGCAGCACAAGGCTTGGGCAGCTGGAAAAATCAGCCAACTTGATGATGCAGGTCTGCTTAGTATCAAAATCAATATGACCGGGCGCATATGGAGCAATCAGTCATCTCCAGCCTTCAACATAAGGGGTGGAGCTTCATGGCCACGTGCCGATTGGCTGTCCAAAACACCCATGCTGAAGTTTTTACAGGTGGTCACCATGCATCGTTCGGCAGCTAGCCGGCTAAAGTGGGGGGCATGTGTAGGTCCCAAGGGCCCCATCATGACACGAGGGATATGAGGGTTTGAGATTTCAATATACTCTTGCCTTTTTACTGTTGCAAGTTGTGGTGTTGATGGCGCTCTTACATTTTCCCCCCACCTCAGCATCCTCAGTGATTGTCCGGGTTTGTTTGAAAGGAAATCCACTGTGACTGTTGCCATGGTTACTCTGAAAATAGATTGTATCCTAAATTTTAAATGCAAGAGTGTGTAATCTTGATGTACTGTCTATTTTGGGGAAGCAGTAAAAAAAGGCCAATAAGATGTTGGGGTATATCTCCAGGTGTCCATATTGTGTGCAGGTTTGGTCACCATATCTTAAAAAGGACATTGCGGCCTTAGAAAAGGTGCAGCGTAGGGCCACAA
>JABFEA020000039.1:16416362-16432466 GCA_019775915.2 Cyphomyrus plagiostoma | reverse complement strand
TTGGAGTTCAGGAGATTGTCTTGACCAGGACCACACCTCTAAATGCATTGAAGCAACTGCCATGTGATTGGTTGATTAGTTAATTGCATTAATGAGAAATTGAACAGGGGTTCCTAATAATCCTTTAGGTGAGTGTATGTGTAGGTATGTGTAGCAGAATGTAGCAGAGTGTAGTAGAGTGCAGCTGTCATTCTTTGATCTTCAGTTAGTTTTAAGAGTTTAAAACAGTATTAGTGTGTTTTTTGTGAAAATGACTCGGCTTGATTAAGGTAGGTGCTTGAAAAGGACCAGAAAAGCTCAAAATGCATGTTCTCTAATATAAACTGCATAAGTTATACATTGTTATTGATATCTTACTAAAATGTGATTCTTATATGTGGCATTAATTGTTCATTGAAAGCAGTGCAATGCATCAATGACAAAAATACTGTCAAAATCCAATGAGATCTTGTACTTCAGCCATTGGTAGCCTTCATTTTCACTAATTTGATTTAATACTTTTTCATATTTCTTAATGACCCCAGTGCAGGAGAAGAATGATTCCAGGGGATATATTATTGGAAAATTCTTCTTCAAGCCGTTATGCATTATGTAAAAAACAAGACAATGTTCTTGTGTAATTGGTCTTTCTCCATCATTTTATCACATTAACTCTGAAGCTGATGAAAAATCAAATCATTTTATAAGCCAACTGAAGAACCTCAGTCTGCTTTGCCTGCTTTTTTGTGCTTAGCAATATATATTACAGTCTCTGCCTCTGACTGACTTCCATTTGCCTCAGAACGCTGGTCAGCAGAGTCCCAGTAGTCTAGGATACAACCCTTATGTAGAACATTCTTTGCTGTTTATAATTTAGCAACATAGATGAGATTTTTTTCTCCACAATATTATATCATTTGTATTGTACTTTCAATTTGTTTTCTTTCCCTTGCAAAGTTTAACAGAAATATTTTTTAGTAATACTTTCTATGAATGCCATATCTGTAAGAATCTATTAACACATTCATAACACGTTATAATGCACTCATTAAGCAATGTAAACATGGCTAAAAATATTTATGAAAAGGCACAACACATTATTAACATGTTTATTATGCATTATGAATGCTTTATAAAGCTGTCATCTATAATGCACTATAGATACATTCATAATGCAGTACAAAACATCCTTAATTCTTATAATGACTATTATAATGCATTATGAAGGTATCAAAAGTACGTTAAAGATAATCGGGGCTTAATGAATTATTATAATAAACACTATAATGCCTTATGGCTGTCAGTTGAAGATACTGTAATTCTGTATTATTATACTGATCATTATGATACTTTATGAACTTATCTGTAATGCTTTTCGGATGACAACTTTAAGTAAAGCATGTTTTTCACGGCTAGTTTTCACAATAGGTTTCATTAACAATAATAACCTTGGTACTCTCCTGATATAATGACCTGTGTTATCAATGACCTAGTGTTATCAAGAAGCAAATTATCGTATAAGCTTGGTTTTATTAATGAACATATAGGGTTGATGCTTTAAAATGTAATAAATGTGCAGACCCACACTGGGCAGAAGAACCTTATTACTTGTCAGTCATTATATTCTCTGATGAGATTGTCTTGCGTTTTCAAAAAAATATCATTTATACTGTGGCCTAATAAAAAGAAAAACATGTGACTCCCCCATTACAGGCTGATCATTACTGCAGGTGCTCCCAAGCAAGTTATCTTCTGCTGAGAAGTAGTAAAACAAGCTTTACAAAATGACCCCAATTGCTGTGTAAATGTAAAACTATTTATGTAAAGCCAAATAAAACATTTTCACAAGCCTTCTGTAACATATTGAAATATTACTAAACTGGGAAACAGTACAAGCTGTTAATGCCTTTCATGAACTCTTATTTCTAACCAGCAATAGTTCATGCTCTTTGGAGAATGACTGGAATTAAAAAAAAAAAAAACTTTATGTTTATTTATTCATGTGTTTGTTTATTTAAGCATTATTTACTGTGACGATAAGCTGGATGGATGGATGGATGGATGGATGGATAAATTGATGGCTTGTTCTGTCTTGTCTGATTTGTGTAGAGTAACTAAATCGTACACTTTAATCTAACATTTGGTTTAGGCTAACTGGGGTGCAGGTTACAGGAAGTCTTCATGAGTCTTTATAGAAATGGCAGACCGTTGCTGATCAGAGACACCCTCTGTGCCCCAATTGGGCACGGCTGACTTCAAGGTTCTTCCCAAGATACCTTTCTGCTGCAGTGATGCTTTGTGGGAGGAAGGACTGGGCCTTTTATCACCGTCCGATAATCGCTTTTGATTTGGTAACAGGGCGTTCTTAGGTTTGTAGCCTTTGTTTTTGTTCTTGCCTCTCTCAGAGTTAGAAAGCTGGACGGAGGCTTTTGGGGCTGTATTTCACCGGGATAGTTAGTTGGAAAAACCTTTTCCCTGTTTTTATTCCGCTTTATGTGACCCTGCACCATGTAAAAAATTACCTCTGTAACTGTTCTTCTGAGTACATTTGTGCTCTGCCTCAGTATACTTGCATTTTCAGTGTACTTCTATTCATTGCTAGCATGGATCAATGCAATCCAATCATGACCCATTTAAGCCCAAGAGCTACTTTAAAGAAAAGGATGAATTCAATTCAGCAGAAAAGGAGCCTTGGGCGTGAAATTAAGTCTCCCAAAAAATGCTTTTCTTCCTAAAAATGTCATGTGGTAAGATTAAATCCTGACTGAGTTTTTCAGTATGTAATTAGATACTTTCTCACTAAACAACAGAGTGCAGAGTCCCCAGCCTCAAAACACTGTTTCCCCTGAAGGACCAGTCTCACTTTTGGTTGGTTGCAAGTTAAATAATTTAATATGAGGTGCAACAGAGACGAAAAACTTAGAAAACCTTAAGAGGAAAAGGAATGGAAAGAAAAGTAACAAACCTGTCAATTAAATTTGAATAAATGGTGTGCCAAGCATGTGTGCCACAAAACTTATTAGTGTGTGCCAAAGAAACAAATATAGATTGGCAGGAAAAAGTAACAGGAAATTCAATGAAACACGCACTCAGTGCAATAGAAAAGGTTAATATATATAAAATTTCCTTGCCTTACAACAGAAAAGCAATTCTTTAAATCATGTGTTTCATTACTCTGAAAGTGAAAAAAAGTGGAGAAAATGGGAAAAACTGGAGGCAGGGAAGTCTTCTTCCAGTACTGTAGCCCCATGTCTTCTGATGGCAACATCTGATGCTTAGTTAAGATGCTTAGTGATCTACATTATGAATGATCTCATAGGTAATTGGAAGGAAAAATATGTCCCTACATATGTACTTAACTCTTTAAAGCTTTTCAATGCAGAGATGTACAGTGAAATTTTACATATTGCTTCTTTAACATCACTTTCTTAATGTTCTATTGCTGATGCAATTCACTCACACATGTACACCTATGGGCAATTTAGTAACTCCAGTTAACCTCAGCATGTTTGAGGATTGTGGGCGGGAGCAGCAGAGTAGCCAGGGGAAACTCCATGATGACACGGGGAGAACAAACAAACTACACACACGGCGGCATGGTGGAGGCTTGAACTGTGGTCTCAGAAGTCTGCTAAACACTGGACCACTGCCCCCAAAATATATTTGCACTTTATTTATTTTTAACAGAAGCTTTTATCTAAAGTGATGTAAAAGTGAGGCAGAGAGTCTATTACAAGCATTCCGCTGGTGAGCAGTTAACTACCCATAATCTAGGCTTAGCCTGGTAGTAAAATGCCAGGAAGCACAGGAGACCATCTGAGGGGTCGGATCAGGGTTATGGGTGCACAGATAGGTAAAGCTGAAGGCTGCATGGGGTTCTGGTGACCTGGTGTGGATATATATGCTAATTCTGCAAAATCCAATTCCTAAAGCAATACATTTGCTGTATGGCGACTGAACAGTTAATGATAAGTTTAATGGGCTTCATACGGGATAAGATCTTACAGCGGGATGACATCATGAGCACGTCCTAGTGCTTACTGGCCATTGCACTCCCTGTTCCTCCTCCAGAGTTCCACCATCCACCAAGTTACGAGCCGCTTAGCCCCAGAGCAGCACATTAGCTAATTCTCACCATGAACGACGTGAATGAAAGCGTGCCAGAGCCCTCCCATTCTGGGCCTGCAGAAACAGGGTGCCCTTCCTTTCATACGTCTCCGTAAACCAGTTTGGATATGGATATGTAAATCGCCTAAAGTTGCACATTTTGGAAATGGGTTAATGAGAGTAACAGACTATTTTAATGGAAAAAATCCCCAACCCTCAGAGGAACAGACAGTAATTATTTGACTTATGAGTGGCTACAGGCAATGTCGAAGCCAGCCACACTCACAGCCTCGGAGGAGATACAGCAAAGAGCTTGCTAAACAGAGGCGGATTAGCTCACTTCGTTAGTCCCTACCTCATTGGTGTCTTTGACAAATGATTAATACTTCAGGTTAATTTAATTCTCACATTTAATAGGAACAGTACATTTTGTTCTCTGGCAAAACTATAATATATGTTTTTATGAATGCCATTTGCAATGTACAAACAAATTGTTGTCTTTAATCTCAAAATTGCATTTTACTTGTCATGACATTACATTTCTCGTGTTATGTGAATCAGTGAAATTTTTTCATTAAAATTTTGCAATTAAATATAATAATCTTAAAGCTATATAATATTATAAAGTAAAGAACAAATGAAACATAAATGCAGGTATAGGTCCCGCAGCATTTAGGACCAAGAGCATAGGTTTAGGTATGATGACTGGAATATGTTCCTAACGTGTGTGTTTTGGGGGCCGGTGAGGGCACTTACAGAATACACAATTCCAGCATTTAGGTGGCACCGAAGCTGGTTACTTCTCCTGTGTGTGAGGTAACTAAGTCAGGAAAGTAGCTTGGATGTGCTGTCGAAAGTGGGGAAAAGTCAGGAGATGATATGAAATGAAGACTAGCTGAGCTGTCAGGCTTGAGGACACTGGAATACAGGGTCTGCAGTCTGTGACTGATCCACAGGCCTGGTATCAGCATCTTTCACTCCACTCCTTGTGCAGATAGACCTACAGAGTGCCATGCTGGGTGTTATAGGCTCAGCAGGCTATTCTCCATTGTGTGCCCTGGCATATTAGAGGGTTAATGTTTAAAGTGACCACATCTTTGGGGTTCAAAGCTGGTCCCCATGGGCTAACATTACACTCTCCCTTGAATTATTAGGTCTAGAAGGTCACCTTAAAAAGCTTCTTTTTTAAAAAAAAACTCCATTTCACACCAGGAAAGACTTTTATTCCCTAAAATATTTTTTTTATGCACAGTCTTGATTGATCGGTTGACTCTGTCTCTTGATCTTTTTTCCCCACCAGGGTGCAACCATCTGTTGCCACTCAAGTAACCCTGACAACCCCCCCCCCCCCCCATCACCAATGCCTCCTGTTGGAAACGGTGCATTCCAGACATGCTATCCCTTGTAAAATAACAGATTTAAATGTCTAAGTGTCCGTTGACCACAAAGGGCAAATAAACTGCCCTCTCACTCCAACTTAATACTTTGTCCTTTCGACTTATTCAGTATTAATTTACTCTCTAATTATCATGGTCTAATAGCTACAGGTCTGTTTCATTATTCATTTTTCCTGTAGCCAAAATAGGGGGCACCTTGGTTGCTTAGTGGTAACATTGTAGCCTTGCACACGGCAGGACTGCCCAGTGCTGGACTGTGGAGCCCCCCATAGGGGTGAAGGTCCCCATGATAACTTTTGCTGAGCAACACATTTTGCACTTTTTGCAAAACTGCACTAAAATTTGGAACATAATATGACTGGTCTTGGTTGGGGGCCCAGTACGATATGCTTTCATGGGGCTCAAAATCTCAAACGACACCCCTGGCTAGTAGGGAGCATAAATGTGGACTGGCTGCGTTTTCAGTGTTTATATTCAGTTAGCGATGTGTTCAGAAGCACAATGTAATTCACCATCGAACATAAAAAAGTTGACAGGGACAAGCATAAATTGCACTTAAAGTAATGGTTGAAGAAACAAGAGTCACTTGGAGAACATCGACATTGGCATAGTAAATAAAAGCATGTTATAAAGGTCCCTGCAAGTAGCTTATGCTGCAAAAGGGAGCAGAATTACAAGCACAGAAGAGAATGTCATCCTCAGTATCAACATACCCATGGGACACAATTGGTAATAAATTACACTATAGTGGAAAAATTGGAATAATCTGTAATTAAGTCTTGCAAGAGCTGAAGGGGAATCAGAAGTTATTAAAGAGGAGATCTGGAGGCAGGACTTTGTAAAAAAAAAAAAAAAAAAAAACCCTTCCTGGAGGGTAGTTAGAGGAGCACTCACTGGAATTTAGATGTGGAGCAAAGACTAAAAGGAGATCAATAGCAGACAAAGACAACTCGGGTTGCAGAAATATTCATGCTGATAAACTGAAATAAATGCACAACTTCCTTACTTCTTACATTGACAGGCTACACCTCTGGTACATGAAAGTAGGGAGAGTAACCAAACAGTTTTAGTGAACAAAAACTTCAACATGACATGACAATGAAATTCCCTCTTAAAATTATACCGTCAAAACCACAATGGCAAATTTATTAAAAACAAATGTATGACTTGTCCACCTCATTCCCCAGCTTCTCCTTCAGCCCTGTCTTCATCCAATCAGATGAGTCTGTAAATAACCAATAACAAGCAGCTTATGCTAATGAGGGCCATCTCTGTTAGCTGTAGGCCCCAGGCCACTCCTCGCCGAAACACCAGCCCGAAAGGTCACTTTGGCTGCCGCCTGTTTGCATAATCAAATAGAACCCCCGTGACCTCGACACTGGTTTCCAGTGCAGCAATGCATCTTATTCTGGCAGTGTCTGTTTGGTGAGTTGCATACGCATTACAACATTCCCCCTCTCTGCTTGCTGCAGATGAGGCCTGTAATGGCCAGTATTTTTCTAGGATGAAATTAAACATGTTCCCCAAGGCTGGAGTCATGTCTGTTTTTCCATTCCACCTCATTGCTTATTCAAGGTAATTGGTCACATTCTATGCTAAGGGTCTCTGTCCCAAGACTGCAAAAAAGCCTGTACTCGATTTCGAGAGCTGAGACGCTGCCATATTGCTGGTTGGTTAACAAACAGTGACTTATTTTTTTAAATAACATCTAAATACTTAATATAATATAAAAGTAACTAATAAAGTAATTATCCATCTGCAGAAAATCTTTGGACCACGAGAAGTTGTTTTTCCTCCTTTTTCAGTCTTGCACAATTTTATTGTTTAAAATTCTATAACCTTAATTGCTTGTAATACCCCCCTTGACTAGAAAGAATAGGTAAATCCAGACTTCTGTGATCACTGTGTTCTTTGGGAACATCTCTGTCTGGTACAACAGCTACAGTACAGCTCTGAGGACCACACAGCCATGTATTGGGCGATAAGGTGCACAGAGCCAATCACCAGAACAGAACTACCCATCCAGCAATGTAGGTCCATGGCATTAAGCATTATGTAAGTCCAGGACACTGAGCACTATCAGAGACACTCACCACCCTGCAAGACATCTACACCCAGGACACTGAGCACTATCAGAGACACTCACCACCCTGCAAGACATCTAATGCAGTGTTTCCCAACCCAGTCATCGAGGAACCTGGACAGTCACACGGAAGTAGCGGACGATTGGGGCAGGACAGGGCCCCCCCCCCTGCAAGGGTGCGTACTCTGGGCACGACTAAAGGGAGCAAACTGACACAACCAGAGACATGACTGGAAGGACACTATAGCTGCGACAGGCCGAGGTGCAGTCATCACTGGCCCTGACACACGTGCCTGACAACTCACAGACTCAGGTGCGGGGGCCTCAGGTGCCAGGACGGGAATCTTAGTCACAGTGGCCTCAGGAGCCGGAACAGGAACCTCAGACACAGGGGCCTCGGGCCCCGGAACAGGAACCTTAGGGGTGAGAGCAGGAACCGGAGCCTCAGGAGGTGGTGCAGGAGCCATCGGGCAAGGAACCATGGAGGCCGCTGGAGGAGGTGCCGGGCCAGGAACCACAGAGGGCAGTGCAGGGGCCACCAGGCCAGGAACTACGGAGACCGCTGCAGGGACTGCCAGGCTAGGAACTACAGAGAGCGGTGCAACAGGAACCACAGGCACAGCCAGAATCTTGGGGGGTGGCGCGGCAGGAACCTCGGGCAGAGGCACAGAAACCTCCGGGAACATGGCTGGTCCTGGTGGCACAGGAACCTCTGGGAGCTGAGCATCTACTGCCAGCACAGGAGCCACAGGGCCCCATGCAGGAACTAGAACCACAGGGGGCAAAACAGCGACTGGAACCACAGGGAGCGAGTCAGGAACTGGAATCAGGGGGATGAAACAGAAACTGGAACCACAGGAAACAGAGCAGGAACTGGAATCACGGGGGACAAAGCAGGAACTGGAACCACAGGGAACAAAGCAGCAACCGCCAGGACTGGCGCAGGACCCTCGAGGGCAGGAACCACAGGGACAGGGGCAGAGGCCAGAACTACATGGGACGAAGCAGTAACTGCCGGGTCGGGAACCACCGAGGGCGGTACAGGAACCAGCAGGTCAGGAGCCAGAACCTCAGAAGATGGAGTGGGCGCCTTGGGGGAAGCCTGCTCCATCCTAAAATGGAGCACCTTCCGCAGGCTCTCCACCATCTTCTCCACTTCACCAGGTGGGAAAGCAGGGGTAAAAGCGGCAAACATCCCTTGGAACCGTTTACAGAGTGGGGCATCCCCAGATCCCCCATCACCTGTCAGTATGGACCCCAGAGGGCAAAGGGGTTACCGAGGGGCCTGGAACATGGAACGAGTGTACGATTGGAGCAGGATACAGTGTGCATTATCAGGGACACTCACCACCCATGGTGTAAACTGCACTCTGGTAGGTGCCTCTCCTGAACCTTATGGGCGGGACTGAGAGGCTGAGGAGAAGCTTATACTGAGGAGAAGCTACCCCCAGGCCATTCGCATCAACAAACCACCAGTTAAAATAAGATAAAACTGCAGTCTGCTCTATTAATATTTTCTTGTAACACATATATTTCTGTCTTTTTAATACTTATTTTGTTAATTTCTGTTATTTAATTTGGTTATCCTTCTACCTTATTTATTGCACAGACTTCATTTCACTGCTGGTGTACCACTACAGGCATGTGACAATACCTGTCATGACAAGACATGGGGAAGGAGGGACGGTCCATGATGTGGTTGTTAGACTTTGATGATCACATAGAAAAAATAGGGCTGCGTGACGTGAAGCAAAAGAAGGCAGGGCAGATAAGAGTGAGAGGCTAATCTAGATACAGGGAAGCACTGGGGGAACCAGTAACCAAGGACACTAACAGAGAACAAGGAACAAGTGTGGGTAATTAACCACTTAACAAACACATTAGTACTGGGAATAGGGATGAAGACAGGATGGCCAGCGACATCTGCTGGCAAAATGGGAACATAACGGATAGGGGTGGGAACATATCCTGACATGTTGAACATGTTAACATGTTGTTTAAGTTCTCTGGAAAAACATGAACAGAAACTAAACACACAATGCTGTACTTTCTCAGATGACTAATGCCATCGGCTTGTCGGCAGTGCAACATAGTCAAAATGTAAAAAATGTGGTGGAAAATCAATGGTAAATTCATAGCCATACCCCACAGAATCCATCAATTTCAGGGCAATATTCAGTGCGTAAATTCTTTATGTTGGAGCAGCCATTTTAGGAATGACTTTATATAGAAATACAATGAATTCATTAAACTCTACTGACTCTCCTAACCATCCTTCACCTGACCCCATTTATTACATACACCTGAACTGTACATTGGATTGGCAATATAGGTGAAAGCATCCATCTGCCCATTCATCTTCAGGCCAGCCGCCCTGCTGAAGGTCATGGAAAGCATATGTGTGGTTTGGAGGCTGGGTAATCTTAACTATTCCATATATCATGCCTACAGTCTGATCTGGAAAGCACATTCTGGCTTACCCAAGGTAGGGATACCCTGGTCCCTGCACCACATGACTTTAGTGGGTGGGTAAGGCTGAGTCTTTCCATTTAGATGAAGTGCTATGCTTTAAGTGGGCATTAATGGGCAGAACACCCGTAAAGTGAATAAGCAATAATTGCTTCAACTTAATTGCCACAATTTATTGATTATTTTGTGTGGAATCTGTGTTTTTTTTCTCTTCTCCAAGGGGGAATATCTTTCCCTTGACAAAACACAAATAGGTAATTAAACAGACGACAGCTCTTCTGTCTACTGCATATTTAAGCATAAAAGCCCTTACGAGGTGTTGACATGCAATCACATAGAATACTATAAGGCACTTCATTTTATATCTGGCATTTATATCTTCTTTCCTCTTTGTGTCGTAATCTATCAAAAATTACATCTCATAATTGTTCAGAGGGGGGGGCTGGTGTTTGAAATTGTGTGGAGAAAAAAGCAACAGGTCCACTGAGGACTTCCTATGTCTGCTTTTTCTCACCTAACTCTTTCTGCAGATTTCTGCGGATGTAGCTGGATTGAATTCTAAATGGCTGAGTAACACTGGACAAAGTCACACTCTGTCTGCCTTCATAAACAGGAGTGAATTGGGTCATTAACTGTAGTAAATCTAAAGGAAAAGTAAACTTCTTCTTCATCGGTTCTAGTTTCCCATACTGTTTATTCAGTATAGGATGGTGGTGACTCTGCAGCTTATCCCTAGAAGCGCTGGGCACCAGGATGTCTGCCTAAGCATGTAGTCACACAGATGTGCACACTCAAGGCAAATGGACACCAGTACACCTAACGCTATAGTTTTTTGACTGCAGTTGGAAACCAGCGTACCTGGAAAATACCTGCACAAACATGTGAACATGCATCCATGGGTCAGAATTAAACCCTTGACCTCGGGCTTAGAACCACTGACCTACTCTGTCAACCCAATAGAATTATCTCCTATGATGTCCAGAACAATTTCTCTTATACAGCGGTACCTTAGTTCTCGAACTTAATCCGTTCTGGACTCCGGATCGAATCCTAAAAAGTTAAAGTTCTGATCGAATTTTTCCCATAATAAATAATGGAAAACCAATTAATTGGTTCCCAGCCCCCCAAATTACACCTAAATATCCCAAAACGATAAAGATCTTATCTCAACATTACCCCTGTCCTGCCCCGATCGTCTGCTTCTTCCGTGTGCCACGCCCTCTCGTTAAACTCGTGTGGGATCCCCATGTGATCAGCTGTTTCTGGTTGTTGTCATTAGCCCTCTGTATTAAGTCCGCGTTTTAGTTTGTTTCCCCAGTCTGGTCATTGGGTGCGTTTGACTTGCTTACAGTGCTGGCTTAAAGCAACGCATTCTGATCCTGACGCATTATGGTTAGATGCATTGTGACCTCTCACCCAGCTGCACAAACTGGAACTGCCTCTGTGACAGCACACCTTTGCCCTTATTGGCTGAAAAGTTTAGTCACACACATGACGTTTGTATTCCAGGCAGTTGCGATGCGTAATCTGCTATTTCTCCCGAATATCACATAAAGTGGTGAGAACTGGTTTTCAATGAATTTACCTGGTAAAATAAAGTTTAAATAAGTGACATAAATGCTCTAACAGTACCCATAAGTTAGTGGTTTATTTGTTGTTAGTTACTGTAATGTTGTGCTGGTTTATTTGGTTAATCATGCGGTTTGTGAAGAAGGCATTCAAATAAGAATTGCATTGTAGCCTGTACATGACAATAACAACTTTGAATCCGGTCCATTGTTTATTTTTAGTATTACTCTGTATTCCTTAATTTGTTCGTGAGTAGCAAACTTTTAGATTGTAATGTTTGTACAAATATTATGTAACTTTTTGGTGAGCAATGGCTAATGAAATGATATAAAGTACAGTTTATTACCCGATACAGTATTTTCAATAAAATAGCATTATCACCAACAAGCGCTGCTACTACAGCAAATGCGAGGCTTACACTGACCTTTTGTTTCCGCTCAGAGACGTGCCGTGTGACTCATTTCCTGGCGCGTACAATTTATATTAGGTCAGCGTTCACGGTTCGACTTCTGATATTCAGATCGATTTGTAGGTCAAACTGGACTGTTCGACTTTCAAGAAATTCAAGTTCTAGTGAGTTGGAGAACCGAGGTACCACTGTACTCATAAATTAAACTTGGATTAGTCTTTATGTCATTTTGGATTCAGTAACATACTGCTTGTACTATGTAATATGCATGAGGCAATCAAATCCTGCAGCTTTCCTGTAGCTTAGAAAGCACAGTAACATGTGCTCAGAAATCAGATTAATGGCAGACACATGTCTTCTCTGTAGATGTCAACTAAGTCAAGAATTGGGAGGGCACATATTTCTTTACAGAGATTCACTGTATGGAAATCAGTCGTGTTACCTCATCTGAATTCCAACTGTAGTTAAGAAGTTGCCAGGTTATTTCCATAGGACACCATTAGTCAAAGGAACATTATCACAGTTTTTGGTCCATGGGACTGTAGCCAACATCCCTTGATGTGGCTGCAACAGAAACTGACTCAAAAGAAAGATGGAGAATGTGGTGCGTTCACTAGCACACAAGGCATAGCCAGGTGTTCTTAATGCCAGAATGCCAGATTTTCAAGTGAAAACCAGAAGCCAGAGAGCAAACCGAATAAATTCAACTTTCAGAACCAGAGAAGTAAGACATCTGAAGCAGATTTAAAACCAGTAATAAACCAACAGTAAAGTAATAACCAAAATCAAAGACTTAATTTAAAAGTCAGTTGAACAGATATCTGCATGAGACAATCAAATCCACAACATCATTATAATTGCAGACAAAAATGAATAACTCACTCTACTATAAGTATCTCATTATTATAGATGTTAGCATGCAATTACACATGGACTGGAGTATGACAACCCTGTGGCATATTAGCATTATGCGGAAATATCAAATGTCAACATCATGCTGTTGATTCAGTTTTAACTAGCTCATTATGCAGTGTACGAAAATAAAGTTACATGGTCCAGTTAGAGATAAAATACTGGTTTGGATAACCATCATGCAACATGCATCTTAAGACCCTGCACAATTTTCATGGCAAGCAGAACTACTTCCAAGATGGTGCAGCAGGTTTTATTAAGGTAATCGAAGCCAAAGTCAAAAGAAAAACAGGTCATGACAGGTAGTCATGTAAGTAAACAAACAGGAGCAACAAACCCCATTGGCAGGCAAAATCTCAGAACCAAAGGATAAAACAGATTAAAAATACCAGAATAAGACAATCAGAAAGAGAACACTCAAAAGTGCAAACCAGGACAACAAACTCACAAGGAGTCAGAGCAAAGGGTTTAATTAGCAGACGTAACTAGGTGCAGGTGTAACTGGTTGACCGATTAACAGGTCAGGTGGTGCCGTGGAGGATTCTGGGAATTGCAGTCCTGGGAGAATGTTTGACTGAGATGGTGGCAGTGAGGTGCATTTGAGGATTTGTAGTGTTTTTCAGCTGGTCTATGACAACAATGACCTGGTAAAATTGATTATGAGGTACTCATGGAGATTAAATACTAGAACTCGTGGTCATAAGTGGAAATTAGCGGGAGAACATTTTAAAACAAATTTGAGAAAGCACTTCTTTACACAGCGGATAGTTAGAGTATGGAATAGTCTTCCTGATAACGTAGTGCAAGCTAAATCCTTGGGTTCCTTTAAATCAGAGCTAGATAAGATTTTAACAACTCTGAGCTATTAGTTAAGTTCTCCCCAAGCGAGCTTGATGGGCCGAATGGCCGCCTCTCATTTGTAAATTTCTTATGTTCTTATATTTACTTTATTTTGCTTTTTACCCTCTTCATTTACTTTTTTCCTGGGTATGACGCTAAACTGTATCCGGCCCTGCAAGAGGTTCTCCAACATGCAGGGAAGCAAATTGGGTGTTGGTGGCTGAATTTGCACTCCGGCCACTGTAGAAAAACTTCACACAGCTCTGAGAAAGCAGGCAGAGCTCTTTGCTGCTCTGTGCAGGAGTGGCTCTGCTGCAGTCACCCACAGGAAGGCTGTACACATCATAATGCGGATTGGGAAAAACCTTCAGGAGCTTCATCCCTGGAAGAGTCGAAACTACTGGAAAGCTACTGAAACTACTGGAAATGTTGGAGATCGGGGCTGAGGTGTCACCTGCTGTACGGCAGCACTTGGCTCCCAGTTTGAGGTGGCTAATCTGGGTAGGCATGCGGAACATCTTGTCTCTCTGGTCGGATGACCATCTTCTCCTGCTGTCGGAGGAGCTTCGGGAATTCTGCATTTCAGTGGCGGCACTCTCTGAAGTGTGCAGACTGGGTAGTGGCCAGATCTCTGTAGGTGGGTGCACCTGTTGGTCTGGTCACTCTGATGGCTGCCATACTCAGGGAGTAGCTGTTGCTATAGCGGATCAGCTCGATGGTGTCTGATGTCACTCCTTTCGACAAGCGCATTATGAGGCTCAGGCTAAGGCACTCTCATGGTGTCTTGTCTGTTACCTCAGTGTATGCTCCAACTGCGGTGAGTGATATCTCAATGACGGAGACATTTTACGCGCAAGTTTGCTCGTGGTTGATGGGTATTCAAGAGATGACACTCCTCTGGTCATGGGTCACTTCAACACAATCACTGGCACTGAAAGGGCTGGTTATAAGGATCCTGTCAGTCCCCATGGGCCTGGTAGACCATAGTGAAAGTGGACCCATGTTCTTCAACTTAAGTGCCCTATTTGTGAATTCTCACCACGGACTTGTTGTTGCTACTCTGAAGATTCAGCTTCAGTAGGCTACCACGTAGTAGGACAATGAGGCTGGATCTGGCCAGACTCCAAGATCAGGCTGTTTATAATGAGTTTGCATGCAGTTTGTGCGATGAACTTGCAGACTTGGGTGCAACTGCTGATTCTAATGTGATGTGGGAAACCTTCCATGACAAAACCCTGAAGCTTACTGAGGGTTATGTTGTTGTTGCCTGTATTCCCTGGAGGAGATGTTTCACACCCTGGATATTGTCTAGGAGAGTCACAGTGCATGGCTTGATGGTAACTCCGGTCTGTACCAAGTACTGAGAAGGACGGCTGTGAGGGCACCAAGGGCAGATGAGGTGTTTGTTAGAGGAATCTATCTGCAAGTAATACACCATCAATGGTCTAGCAACCCACACCCAGGTCACAGAGGAATCGAAGCATTACGCTCCAGATATGTTCTTCAGAGAGTCGCGATCAGAGCAGGTGATGGAACGGTCCTTATGGACGACACTGCAGTTGTGACCCACTGGGCCAGTTACTTTGAGAAGTTGTTTAATGCTGATCCTCCAGCTAGGTGTCCACAGTCCACAGGCTGGCCATCTGATTAGCTATGAACCACCCAGTCTCACTGAGATGGCACAGGTGGTGAGCCAGCTGGGGGTAGTGAAGGCCGCATGGATCTGTGGTATCCTGGGTGAACTTCTCCAGGTTTGTGGTAAGGCTGTCCTCCTGGCATTGTAAGCAGTGCTAATTTTGAGAAGAATTCTTAATGTAGTTATAGTCTTAGTAACGTACTGAAAATTGTATTTGGATTAAAGTCACATTTTATTCTTTTATTTTTGTTTTGTTTTAGTTAAGATTTAGTCAGTGGAACTCAGGATTAATTATTTATAATTAATCATAATTTTCTCAGATAGGTTAATGATACTGAAGTGGATTTTGCTGAAAGATATTTCTTCTGGCTGTACAAATTCTCTTCAGAAGTAAACACACCATATACTTTTCCCTGTTTCATTTTTGTTATTTTATTAGGCCATTTTATGCTGTAATATTTTTTGAACACCCATTTAACTATATGCAATACCTGTCTTCACAATATACAATAACATAAGAACTCAGAGTTGAAACTCAGAGTTGTTAAAATCTTATCATTACCACGGTGCCCACTTATAATATGATTATTTGGGGCTTTCCGTTTCCCCCTACTTACATACTTAAGTAACCTCCCTGCCCCCCCAGTCCCTAGTTTAAACATTCCTCAACTACTCTACACATACGCCTCCCCAATACACTGGT
>JABFEA020000039.1:16396638-16413469 GCA_019775915.2 Cyphomyrus plagiostoma | reverse complement strand
CCTGTCGCTTTGAGTTTAAGTAGGAGCCTCTTGTGGGGGACAACATCAAAAACCTTTTGGAAATCTAAGTAAATGATGTCATAGGCCTTCTTATCATCAACTTCCTGAGTAGCTTCCTCAAGTGAAAGAAGGGAAACAGTTTTGGGGCAATTCTACCAAATACTAAGGAAGTGTTTGTACATTTTTGACTGATGAAAGTAATAAAGAAAAATCCAGAAAATTCCCTCTCTTTATTCTAACATTTAACAAATGCAAAAAATATGTTGATATTTATTGATCTAAAACAGAAAAAGTTTACTATTAAACTTTAATATTTTATCTTTAGAGTAAAGATAAAAAAAGTTTTGTGTTTTTTTCTGAAGTATGTGTAAATATCTGGTTTCAACTGTAGATACCGTTCTAATGCATTATAATGGTCAATATAAGCATTAAGGATGTTTTGTACTGCATTATAAAGGTATCAAAATGGAAAAGGTATCTATGCAGGCTCTGATCGGGGAGTCTGAGTGTCTGCGGTAATGAGTCCAGGATAAAAACCAAGATCCAGGCTGTTATTCACTTGGGCACAGCCAACAGTAGTGTGTCTGTCTGCGGGGAGAATGTCAACCTGATGGAGAGGTTCATTTACCTTGCCAGTGACATTCACATCTCTATTGACTCATCCTATCAAGTCAGCACACAGACTGGAAGAGCATGAGGGGCCATGAGGTCACTGGAATGTGATGTGTGATGCTCCTGATATCTTTGCAAGACGCCAGTAGAATAGAAGTCCAAGCCTTTAGAGTCCTGCTGCTCCCTGTCTTGCTCTATGTCTGTGAGACATGGACACTATCCAGTGAGCTGAGATGAAGACTGGACTCCTTTGGTACTGTGTCTCGTCGGAGAATCCTTGGGTACCGCTGGTTTGACTTTGTGTCGAATGAGCATTTGCTCAGGGAGTCATGAATGAGGAATATTACCTGCATTGTGAGGGAGCGTCACTTACAGAACTACGGCCATGTGGCGTGTTTCCCTGAGGGTGATTCGGCTCACAGGATCCTCATTGCTGAGGACCCAAGCGGCTGGACCAGGCCATGAAATGACAACCATGTAATTGTAAACAGGAGCTATTTTAAAGTAAATATATGATATGTAAAACCCTGTGTATTTTAATATAATACTGTTGAATGCTCAAATTTACCCTGTGATATATAACAAGTATTGTCTGCCATTGAATAGGGGACAGGACTATTGTCCTTGCTTACGTACACCAGTCCAGTATCTGGCCTTCTTTAAGACCTTGGATGGAGCGCTGGAAGGTGCCCCCCTCCGGGAACTCCATTGTCCTACTCACTCATGTGGCTAAGGATAGTGAACCCTGGACGGGTGTGTTTTGGAGGAATGGCCTGCTTGTTCTGAACATCAGTGGTGCTCTTTTATTTGATTTTGTGCTAGCCACAGTTTATCCATGACCATTTTTGAGCATAACAGTGTTCATAAGTGCACCAGAGCACCCAGGGCGGCAGATCGATGACAGATTTTGTAGTCATTGGATCTGCGAACGCCTGTCCCAGAAACCCATGTGAAGAGAGGAGCTGATCTGTCAGCTGATTACCACGTACAGTTTGATATCAAGAGATGGTGGAGAAGATGCCGGATAGGCCTGGTAAACCCAAATGCATTGTGGGGGTGGTGGGGGTGTGCTGGTAATGTCTGGCAGAGGCCCCTGTCTGGGTAGGATTTCGTCTAGACAGCCCACTGCCTAGACTACTGTTGAGTGTCCACCTTTTAGCACCCTTGTCTTTTTTTCCTACACTTTACCTACCAACAACTAGCACCACTACTTTCCTCCACCCCCAGTCAGTGATAAAATGTGAAATCCCTGCACACACATACTCTGGATACCGAGAATAGCCGCCCCAGCTTTTCATGGTGTCCTCCATTTTGACCCTTGGTTCTCTTTTCAGAGTCAGCTTGCCTTTTGTCAGCTCGCACCTCTTGAGTGAGGCTAGGGACATTGGAGCTCATTCACCAATATTTTCTCAAGAAGTCTCTTAAACTTGTTCCTACATAATTTGTTAAGAGCAACCTACGTTGGATTCATGATGGGTTCTTAAGTAGCAGAATTGTTTGCACCTTTGTTTTTAAGAATGATGAATCCCACGTCTTCGTAACTGAAAGCATGTGCCAGTTTGTCCTAATTGGCATAGGGAAACGCCCTGCAATTTCCCATAAAAGGGCATGAGACTGTAGGGCTGTGTACAAGGAATGGTGAAGAGACATGCAGGCTGTGAGCTGCTTGGCACTAAGAGGAAAAAAAAGCTTCAGTAATGCTGAAGTAGAAGTATTAATACAGTAAAATCCCGTTATAGTGGACTCGCTTATAGCGGAATATCGTCTATAACGGACGAGGTCTTCTGGTCCCGGCCGTGCACCTTTAAGAACATGCAGAAAAAGTATCAGATATAGCGGACTCGCACATAACGGAATTTCGCTTATAACGGACAGACATTTTGGTCCCCAGGGCTGTATTTAGCTGTAGTTTTAACGGACATGCAGTTCTGCCTACAAGGCGTTTGGTGTACCGGTAATATCCAGCGCAGATACATAGTCTGCATTATTAATAGTCACGTATCTGGTCATGTAAAGTTGGATTACTAAATGTACGATATAATAATCTATACCACAAGTGTGTCTGCTGGGATGTGGCATGAGTAAATGGTGTCCTGTAGTTGTGTTCTGGACATATAGCAACTCTGGACATAACGAACTTTGGATATAACGGACTGTTTTGCCAGGTCCCTTGAAGTCCCTTATAACTGGATCTTACTGTACAGGAGGCAAATGCAAATAGACACATGTTATTTAGTAGCGTAACCAGTGGATTAAGCCTCAAAGGAAGCTGATACATAAGATATCACCTTCTCTATGAACACTGTGTGCCAAATAAATCTAAATGATCTTCAAACATGCGTTCCCTTCTCAGAGCACCATTGGCAAGCTCTTCAAGAAGTAACAGAAATGTCAATTTGACAGCAAGGCCAATGCACAGAAATAGACATATTTATAATCTGCATGATCGCCGTTACTTCCATAAAAATAATTTTTATACTTTAAAATGATTTTTTATATTAATATTATTATTATTTGAAATTATTCAAATACTATCATTTCATGAACCATAGAATGAACAAAATTGATATAACTGATTATTTTAAACAAAGTATCATTATTCAAATCTGCATACGATTGGTTTTGAGTGTGCGTAATTTCTGTTCTTAGCAAAGAACAAAGTCAGATAAGAAAACATTGGAGAATGTCAGAATCTTCGTAAAAAAAAGTGCGTACGCGGGGTATAACAACAAATTTCTTTGTAAGAACAGTTGGTGAATGAGGCCCATTGAGCCTGACTGGGCTTTGTTCCAGGACTCTATTCCTGAAGGAGTTGTGCAGAGCTGTTGCCGTAAAGTTGTTGCTGCCTGTCGTGGTGCCAATCCCTAAACTCAGTGGTGAAGAGTGGTCAGGCTGAAGAAGCAGGCCTTCCGAGCTTGGTTAGCTTATGAAGCACATACAGGTGACACGCTTTACAGGAAGTACAAATGGTTAAATAATCTATCTTCAAATACATTATAACCCTTTCACTTGAATTGATAGGGAGAAGCTGCATTAAGCGCTAATGACACGCAATAAAGTTTTAAATAATAGCTGCAGATTGACGCAAAGGTTCTCATAAAGACCTTGTATAAATTAAAATTTTATTTTCAGAGAATCCACACAGTGTAATAAGTATTCTTTCATTTCGGTGATATTGTTTCTTTGCAGTAGTTCTTCCTCAGCAACAAAACATGCCATTCAATAAAAATACGAGATAGATTTTGTTCAGAAGTTTTATTACTGAGGTAAGTATAAAAAAAAGTTTAAAAGTACCAAAACCATTCTAAAATTCTCTATAAATATCAATGGCAATGTAATGCACTAAAAATGAAAGCACAGCCAGTCCAATGCCCATGACTTTTTTGATAGAATAATATACTCCAGTGAATGTGTGTGTGAATGTTGTATGTGCCTGGTATTCTGCCGGTGCCCCGTCCTGGGGTATTCCCCGCCTTGCACCCATGCCTTCCGGGATCGGCTCCAAGCATCCGCAACCCTGCATAGGGCAAACAGGAGCAAAAAAATGGATCTGTGGAATATGGACCAATGTTCACTTACAGCAAAAAACAAACAGAAAAAATTAACTAATTGTGAATGCATTGTGAAATTAACTATTTCTAATGTAATGAAGAGGAAATGGTATCTATGTTTTATTGGAGTTTGCAGGTTTTTCAGACTGAATTTTGACAGGGGAAAGTACATAATTAGGGTGGTGTGGTGACCAGGGAGAGATTGGTGTGTCCTCCAGGGCGACTTCTACCATGTGCTCCCTGAGGTTGGCTGCCAGCTCATCCCAGCCCTCTGTGGTCGATGGATAATTCAGCGAATCACACAGCATATACTCTATAAGACAGTTATTTAATAGTGGCAAATAAATAATTAGCTATACAAATTTGCCTGCAGCATTGTGTAAGTGCATGCTGGCTATAGACAGTAGTTCAAAACACATCTTTAGGTGGAACGCAGCAGAGGGCGAAGATATTTGTATTCATGGTAAAATGGCTGCGCTGACTCATACTGAGCCCAGAAAATGCCAAGCAGTATCTCTATGAGGCTGCCTCAGCCAGCTGGTGCTCACGCGCAGTGCTATAATTCACCAATATCAAGCGGGTTGCACTGTCCAGTAGTGTCACAACAAACTAAAGTCAGCCCAGTCAAGGAAAAAAAACTGTCACCACTTATTGGGAAACACATAGAACACTAAATAAACTGAAATGACATGTGATTTATCATGAAGAAGAAGGCACATAGATAGGTAATCCAGACACCAGTGGATGCACAAGAAAGCATCATACCATTTTTCAGTAAAACAAGAAATAGACTTATTTGTAAAAATAAATTACACCAAGGTAACATTCGGTCTCCACAATATATAAACAAAATTATCCACACATACACACACATGCATATACGCAAAACACATTTAGTCGCCCAAGGTTTGATCATCTCTACTTCCACAAGTCAGAAATTCACCAGAACTGTCATTTTTTTTCTTGCACTTTTATCATGTCACTTTAACATTAATTTACTTTAACTGAATAAAGACTCTTTAAAGTACCCTTTTCTACTTCTGTTATGAATGCCAGGAATATAGTAATTGCTGCATATTCTTAACATTATTCATATCTCTTGACAGCAATATTCATATAATTTTATTAGAAATCACAGATAAAGTCTTCTAAGCTTAGCACTGGAAAGATGATTAAAGCCAAAGTGAAGAGAGAAGTTTCTCTTGGCCGTTCTTTAATCTCCCTGTAATCTCACCCCACTGAGGAGTGGGGAGTATGAGCACGGGGCTAGGGGCACTGGGGCTGTTCGGTGCGCTGCCGGAGACCCCGGGGGCGGCTGGGGTATTAGCAGCAGGCTAAGCGCCTGTCATGTCACCGTCCGGATTACGCCCCAAGACAACTGGGAAGACAGAAATAAGCCCTGTGGAGCATTAATGTTCTTTTGACAGTAATACTGTGGAGTTTGTCTTTTGAGATTGCCTAGACATTTTACCTCTGTTCCGATGTTAATAGTCTAAGTATGTGCTATCCTGCATTTAGAGATAAGATGTGCATCCGAAATTCTTAATGCTACCCCTGCAACCAATTCATTAAATGGTGCACTGGGCACTGTTTTATTTATATTTGAAGAAATTGCTCATGAACGTGAATAAGGAAGCAGCAGAGATGCTGCTTAAGGGAGGGGTACCTAGCAATGGAAGCCCCCATCACCACTCACATTTTTATGCATTTCATTTCACGCCTCCAATTACTCTTTCTTAGTAATCCGCATTGAATTGTGATTATGCATTACCAATCTGAAATTCACTGCACAGGGAAGTCATTATCTCCTTAATGATTGCACAGAAACAATATACATTTACTCAACTGTGAAGTTAGGTCATCTATCAAGACTCAGAATTTAAAAAATTGTGAGAAAAACAAATTCCAGATTTAAATATGTATTATTCACTTTTGATTTAAATATAGATAATTACAAGCAGAGCACCATTGATAGAACTGCCTCAGTGCACTGGCTTTCTAAGAAAAAAAATGTCAAAATTATTCTGAATCTTGATTCAGACCCCCTTGTCGGACCATCGGGCCAAACTGACTGACCTTAATAATTTATCAATGAATAATTTCTTGCCCAATTTATCAGCTAGCCCACCGTCTTACTGGGGTTTTCCATATTTAACACATAGCTAGGAAGGGTTAGCTTGGTATTAAGGGTAAAGCACAGTCCCCAGAGGTCTGATCTCTTCACCTCAACACCACTTCCCTAATGACGAGTCATAGCAAAAGGCCTCCGTTTATGGCTTTGGGGATTACAACCATAGGCCCTTCTACACAAATGCCTTTAAAGAGCTGAATTCTTCACCACTCTATGGAGGAATGAGACTATTCATTTTTGACACCTTTTAAGTTTAAACTCTTTGTGACCAGCAGGGAGGGATGCAGAGAGTTATGGCTGTCTCTCCCAGCAGTGTGTGTTCGTGAGTGTTTGAGAGCCCTGTGAAGCTGTCAGCCTCAGCTAAGCTCTCAGAATCTGGCCTGTGTGAATCGGGCTCCCGCTCCTTCTCTACCCCCAGGCATTGTGGTCCCAGGCAACTTTCCCCTGCCGAGAGGGAAGTAGGTGGTGATATGTAGGAGGTGTGTGGTGGTATGGCTCCTTTTAGCTTGTTAGTATTTGCCTTTTTTCAGTTGAACTATTATGTCACAGATGAAAAAATATAATAAAATTAATTATGCAGTATAATCCTGTTACAGTGGACTCTCTTATAACGGAATTCCGCTTATAATGGAGAAACAATTTGGTCCCCCGCTTTTAGCTGTAGTTCTGTTCGGCTATAACGGACATGCAGGCTCCGCCTACAAGGTGCGCGGCATGCCAGTGATATCCAGTGCAGATACGTAGTCGAGATTACTAATAGTCACGCATCTGGTTAGGTAAAGTTGGATTACTACATGTACAATATAATAATCTATAATCTATACCACAAGTGCATCTGGTGGGGTGTGGCATGAGTAAATGATGTCTTGTAGTTGTGTTCTGGCCATACAGCGACTTTGATAGAATAATATACTCCAGTGAACAGACTATGGATATAACGGACTGTTTTGCCAGGTCCCTTGAAGTTCGTTATAACGGGATTGTACTGTAATGGATGTATGGACAAATTAAGTGATACAGGCTTTAATTGCAATCTGGTCGGAAGAACAGATACAAGAAGATCAGGATAGCAACAAGAAATAAAGTATTTTGCATAACATTCTATGACAACACGGTATTGGAAATTATTCAGATATTGCAATTTTGTTGTATAAATAAATAAATACTAGGGTATTTACAAAACAAAAATGTAGTTCAACATACATTTCTCATGAACCTGTCTAGGAGTGATTTAAACAGCAAGGATAAAAATGATTGTCTCGGAGAACGCACGCAGCGCTAATGCAGAAGCAGCGGAGGTAATTTTTAATTCGATTTTTAATGATATACTAGTTATTCTTGAAAATTAATAATCATTAAAATTGCAAAACTTGCTAGGTTTTTTCCCATGACAGAGTAAACATGTTTTAGTGAAACTCCCTGTGCTATAATATCCATACTAAATTGAAAGTAAGAAATGCCTGATCTTAATCTAGCTGACTAGCAATGTAAGAATTGGATGTGGATAACATGCCATGTTAGTATTAATATAGCACATCATCCAGTCCTACTACAGTCATTTCTCAAATTCAGTACAAAATACCCTGATTTGCGTTGTGACATCATTTTGTGGTGGTACCAGTTTTAACAGCAGTGGAAAATCAACACCTTGAAGTACCAAAAGTACAGTATGGTGTGATGGAAAAGCACCCTTTAATTGAGCGGTGAATTGGACAGCTTTACAGGGCTGTACATTTCATATGTGCTGTACATCCTCTGCTACGCTCCATGCTTCTTCTGAATGCCAGCTTCTTCTGTCACTTCTGGGTGAAAGCCCGGGGGGGGGGAATTGTGAAGCATGCGCAGTGTCTAGGCCAGTTTGAGTCAGATTGAACGTTTACATGCGGGATCAAATCAACTCCCAGTCGCATTATCTGGGTGTCTTGACTTCGAAATATTCAATTGAATACAATGAAGGAGACATCCTCTCAATCCTCGATCCGGTGGTGTTTGTCTCGCTGCCTCCTCCAAGGCGGCCTCTGACCCCGCAGCCATCGTATTGCCCAGGTCTGAAGTCCCCGCTGTGCCAGCTTTCGAGATGCACATTCTTCCTGTGCCGACTCCCGGGGCACACCCCCTTATTCCACTGACTCCCGAGGCGCACCCCCTCATTCCACCAACTCCCGAGGCGCACCCCCTCATTCTTCCGAAAACTGAGGAGCACCCCCTCATTCCACCGACTCCCGAGGCGCACCCCCTCATTCTTCCGAGAACCAAGGAGCACCCCCTCACTCCACCGACTCCCGAGGCGCACCCCCTCATTCCACCGACTCCCGAGGCGCACCCCCTCATTCTTCCGAGAACCAAGGAGCACCCCCTCATTCCACCGACTCCCGAGGCGCACCCCCTCATTCCACCGACTCCCGAGGCGCACCCCCTCATCCCACCGACTCCCGAGACCAATCCCCTCATTCTTCCGACTCCAGAGGCGCATACCCTTATTCCACTGACTCCCAAGGAGCACACCTTCATTCCACTGACTCCCGAGGCGCACGCCCTCTCGCTGTGCTGGCTCCCAAGGTGTACCTACTCCTCACACCCGTCCCAGAGGCGCACTGCCCAGCTGCACTGGCCCCCGTGTTGACTCCAGACCCTGTTTTGAGACGTCCTCCCTGCCATGCCTGTTCCTGAGGAGTTCCCCAATCATTTGTCCACTGCTCCATCCCCCTCATTAGAGTTGGAGGAGGAACTTGAGTGGGACCCCTCAGCAATCACCCTAACACCAGCTCCTGTGAACCCCTCCAGAGAAACACCCCAACGTCCACCCCGTCACAGATCCGGGCCAGGACTTTGTCTCTTTGTCTCTCGCAGAGGAAGAGGCTATTTACATCAGAGTTGGGTCCTGCCCACTCTGCCCCCAGGTTCGCCTTCGGTCCCCCTTGTTTCTGCCTGGCAGTTGCAGATGGTCCCCCCGCCTCTTGCTCGGCTATCACCTACGGTGCACCTGGCCAAAAGTATGGTACTGGTGCCGTGGAAAACGCCCTACAGTAAGTAAGTGTTTTCCTGTTTCCATTATTCTGAGTAAAACATCTGATGAAGGTTGTCAAGGGGTTTTATTCCGGAGCACAGAGTAGTGAATCAAATCGGATTAATAGAAGAAGCTGGCCAACATAGGTACATACGTCATCGTTTACAGGGACTATCAAGTGATTGCCAGAGTACACAGCATACAATTTCCCACTGTGGCAATACTGGGTGGCAGTCTAATCAGTGCCAGTCAGACCTGAGCCAGGTGAGACCTTGCTGATGCCCTGCCTATGCTGGAGCTCTGCCTGCCATTAAGCTGTCATCTCAGAACTTGCATTCAGTGTCTGGTGAGTGTGAAACCTCAGAACAACCCACCGTAAGGCCTGAAGGTTCAACAGGACTGGTTATTTTTTGTGTGCAGATATGCGCAGGAGATCCATCTCTTCATCCTGTTGTTATTGGTGGGTGTGCTAACGCTTTTTATTGTTACTAATTAACAATCGCATATTCAACACCAGTACCTGCCATTGTCCCTCAAACTTCACATCTGCTCAACAGTGTATGTGCTATCATGCAGCCATCTAGCATGTTTTGGCCAACTTACCTTGGTTACCCTGATTTGACAGACAAATGGCAGTTCAGTTCCATTGCTGAGGTAAAATAATTATTGTGCCAATATAGTGCAATGACATCTGCATCCTTATGCTTGAAGACCATTGCAATGGATGCCAACACTACTGAATAACTGAGTGGTAGTCAGTGATATCTTAATGATGATATAATCCATCAAGTGCCAAATTAGGCAAGCTGAAGCTTTCATCTGGTCTTATGCCCCACTTTTACACTTTCAGTACTTTCCTAATGGTCATTATTGGAAGTCACCTTCGGCAATGACAAAGGGGCTGGCTTGCTGTAGATAAAGCCAGTTTAGTTCAATAGACTCACTACTTTCGAACCTGACAGTCCATTCAGCAGTTTTGCGTGCAGTAACCCTGCTATCATCCCATGCAGTAACCCTGCTATCATCTCACTGGACATAAGCAAGCATGCATGTGAAAATGTACATGTGCACAGACTAACACCATTGTGCCAGAATTTGGAGAAGCAAAATTAAATTCAGAAAAAAAATATATTAAAATGTGAAAACACTGAAACCCTGTTATAAGGAAGCCGTCCGGCAGTCCGGCATATTCCCAGTACTGCTAGGAATTCCAGGGAAGTGAAGCAAACAAAGCGATTTTTTAATTCTCACTTTTATCTTCTGCACAAACACAGCAGCTATGTGTCAGATTAACATCCTCTAAGGCACTGCGGCCACAAAATCGCTTTAATTAAAACTGGAGGCAGAACTGAGATGTAGTTACAGACCCATTTCTGCTACTGTTTGCTAATGGCCTTCCCAGTTTACTCTCTGTCATCAAACTGAGAAATTTTCCCGCCTCGTATGTCTTGGTTGCCTGAAATATGTCTGGAACACCAGTGCAAATGCAGAATACCTTGCCTTTCGAGGTCATTCCAGACTAACTATTTGCACTGCATAGCCTTTGCTTTTCAGGGTGGCTCAGTGGGTAATGCTGATGTCTTGTACATTGGTGTTTTGAATCCTGCCTCCATTGTGCCTAAGGCATCCATGTTCTCCCTCTTACGTTTAGGCTACATGGTATATCTAAATAGCCCGTAGGGTATGACTATGTGTGCATGTGGCCTGAAATGCACTGACGTCTTTTACACCAAGCTTGTGACTTGGGCTGCATGAGATCCAGACAACTGCAGCTAGAAGATGGATGTTTGGCTTTCCATTATCTTTGAGTAGATATTGTCAGAAATGGGGGTATCTAGTACAGGGAAAATGGAGGACACAGAGTGAAACAACACAAACCAAGTGTGACCACAACCCTGCAGATTACAAGCTTCCATCACATTATCTATAATCATGTTTTTTTTTAAGTTCTAATGATTTGTGTTCAAGTTGGTTGGAAGTTAAAATAAGAATAATCTCCATTGTCGTTGTCATTATTGTCATAATATTACAATAATGAGCCTCATCAAGTCACCTTGGATATTTCATTGTAACTATAGCTAGACTGTGAGTAAAATTCTGATCAGACAAAAAACATCGCAATATATTTTTTCTTATCATCCTCCCGGACAAGCAAGAGCTTGGATGAAAAATGGTGGAACTCTGTATTTTTCATGTTGACCAAGAGTGTGAAATTATATTTAAGCAAAAACAACAGAAGCCGTTATATTTGAAAAGCCTCTGTTTAGTCTACCGCTGTGTGTGTGTGTATGTATGTGTGTGTGTCTGTGTCTGTGTGTCTGTGGCTACCTCTGTGTGATTGATCGCATATGTGCAGATATATGGCTCCTTTGTATTCCAGACTCGGTTTGTGAGCCAGTGCACATACACTGGACCTAAACCTGTGTGAGCAACCCATGTCTGTGTGTGACTACAAGTGTCAGACTATAGATCTGAAGGTCACTGATTGATTGCTGCTTTTGAGTAAAGGTCAATGCCTCTAGATGTCAGCAAGACCACCCCAGACCCCTACTGCCCCCTACATTGATAGGAAGAACAGCTACACAGTTACACTCTGCGCAGAGGCTCATTATCCTCTGCTCACACCTGGACAGCAGGGTACCAGATTCTTAATGAAGGTGAACAGTAAAGATCGCACAACTTACAGTTACACTGATGTCTGTTTATATGCAGGGCTACATCTTTAACTGTGTGCTTATGATGGTTATAGGTTATACATGCAGGCAATGCTCTTAAGATGTCCTCTTTGCTGCAGGATGCAGTAACACCCCCCAACCCTCAGCTTCTCCCCCACCAGGTATATAACTTACATTCATTGCTCCTCTCTCTTGCTCCTTCTAGCTCTCCTTTACGTTTTCCCTCTCTCACATGGTTGTCATTAGCTTAAGTGCTGCCGCCGCTTGGGCCAAAGCTGTACCCGCTTACAGTGACACAGACATACAGCCACGCTGCCCCTGCTTATTTGCCTTCCAAAGGCATCTCTGTCCTACAGGTGAAATATCTCACCCGCTAGTTTTCCATTCTCGGGATTATTTTCCATTCTGATTGTTCCCCCATATGAAAATGTATTTATGGCAGGATTTATGCAGGGGCGTCAGAGCATATGGTTATGCTATTCTGCGTAAAGTACTGCTTCATGTGCATTATTACCCAGCATGAATGCACCCCAAACATTACACTCTGACTGCTTATTGCAGTGCTGTATGTGCCAAATGCAGCTGTTCATTGAAATCTTCCCATAGTTATGTCAAAGGTGGCTTTCATTCCCTTTCCCAGTTTTGCCACAGGTCACTGACCTTGGAGCTTTTGGCTGCCAGCTTCAGCCGCCCTGATATTTCAGAGGACAGGGAAGCTCTAAATGGCTTGTTCCTTTTCCTTTTTCCTGTGCCCTCTGTTTGACTTTGAATTACTGGTTGCATTAATTACTGCACTATTTTCTGCTAGTTGTATTGCCTGCCCTGCACAAATGCATCAGATGCATCTGATGCATCGTAGTTTAATATGCAGCCATACACCATGAACGGGGGATGGATTTTGCTGTCCAAACTGCATGGTTTCACTATACATTTGTAGGTTCCTGAAATGTAATCATCATCAATTACTTGAGTGAGCTAATTACCACGCAGAGCAACATGATGCTGCAAAACAAATATGTTATTTTCTCCTTATTTCCATTTCGGTTGTAGTAGAATGATTGCACACAAACACAGATTTACTCCTGCAGTAGCTGTTTAATCTCCTGGAAAAGTAAAAGCTGTTCCGTTTTAGGCCAAAAATTTACCCCACATGTGCCTTGATCCCATAACACTCTTGTTAAACCCTTTGTCCTGCACTTCCAATACAATTGGTCTGAAATGGCAGTGAACATGGAGAGTGGATTAATGGTGATCCCAAACCAAATGCAAAACCTTTGGGCTCGGAGGAGGTAAAGGTGGGTGGAGGGGGTGAATTAAGAGTGCTGGATGGTTTTAATTAAGGTAGGGGTGTGAGCATCATAATAGCCATGGGATGCGTGTCTGACTGCCCATTTGTGTGATTTGGTGAGTGAAATTTTGGAGTGCAGAGCCATTTCTGTTCTCCAGGTGGGTTGTGGAGCTGCCGATGAAGTGAACATCACCTGTTTTGGGGAAAAGAGGTAGAACCTCAATAGACTGAGAAGCAATGGGCTGGTCCTGCCTGAGGCAGCTGACATGGGGCCTCCTCGTAAGCAGCAGAGTGCTGCGCCCTTAATACCCTGTGTCAGTCCCATCTGCCTCTCTGTGAAGATCAGCTCATGCTCCAGCCAGAGCCTCCAGCCCGCGGCTACGTGCGAAGGCTGAGGTAAGCTGAAACAAGCTGGGCTCCACGAAGAAGGGTTACATCCTCATCACTCTCCCCCCCCCCCCCCCCAACTACTCCTGTGGGAGACTTAGTAGAGAGGTCAGTTTGGTGAGCACATACACCCAAGCTTTCAGAGAGAAGCCCATGTACTGCAGTTTCCTCCAGCGATGCCGAAATCCCATGTAACATTCAGAGGGGAGGCAATATGAAGTGTAGCGGGGCGACTGCAGCTAATAAAAATGGGATTTTGTTCATTGTGCGTTTGTTGTTTTCATTCAGGGATAAATACAGCGATCATGAATTTTTTATTGAATTGTATCTTTTATGAACATATTGGAGCTCTCTATAGTCCTCTTCATTATGGTCTTATTGCAAAAAAGTTTGATAGAAGCTCAGAAATTGAGTTCTCTTGTATTACATTAAAATGCTGACAGTAAGAAGTATTTCACTGGGAGAGTCTGCTGGACTACCAGGAAAACAGCTGTAAAGTTTAGCTGCTACAAAAGCAGCTCAGATTCCTTTGTCTTTTCTCAGTCTCATGACTCCAGAAGCAGAACTGGACACAAAGAGAGCCCAAGGCTGTCTGGGTGACCTTGAAGACAAACTGAAAGGTATCATTTGAACAGGTGATGGGAAAACAAGAGAAAACAGCATAGGAGAGAGGAAATGTCAAGATTACATCCTCAGGTAAGTTGTGGGAGGTAAAAAAGAAACAGACACTCACACAAAAATAACCAGGAAAAGCAATGATCAGGAGGAGAAGCCTGACACCTGCTTACTGATTCCATCTCCCGGAGTGGATGGACGGTCCAGCGTCCTCTCCCACAATATCACATGATTCATACCGGCCAATCAAAGGATTCATGTCAGAAGGTGTATTGCAGATGAATGGCAAAAGAAAGACAGGGCACAAAGACCTGCAGGCAGAATCAATAACATGCTGTTGTCTACAGAGTGTGGCTTGCCAAAAAAATATCAAATGGGTTCTCAGCTTAGCAAGTGTTTTCTATTATAATTTCTTTCCTTTTTTGTTTATTGTTTATTAAATAGCAATAATGTTGTGCTTGTTTTTAAGTCTGTGTGTATGCTTATATTACATTGTGGTGACCAGATGTACCCCATGATGTGATAAAAACCTGTTATTTTGACGTGGTGGGGACCATTTTCCTGTTCCTGTTTCCTTCCCATATTCTACGGTGAGTTAATACTTGGTGTCTCCTGTTTTCTGGGATAGACTCCAAGCTCAACTTGACCTAGTACAAGATAAGTGGTTAGAGAAGACTACTGATATCTCTTGAGGCAAGTAGTTGAATGAAAAGAACAAACACAGACATTTACAGATTAAAAAATATACATTAATAGCGCTTATAACCAGTATTAATTGAATGCATGAGTGATTTAATGAATGAGGTGTTTGTGTTTTAAGCCTACTAGATATTTTTAACGATCATCCATCAGGTAACTAGGATAGAGTTAAGATAATGTAGATTTATAGGATAATAATTACAGAGGAAAGAGTTTAAGCACAAGTTATAGGATAATAATTATGGAGGAAATTGTTTAAGCACAAGTAGGTGTGTGTATGTATGATATACAGTGAATCACTTTGGTTCCTCATTATTGTACTTATGGCTTAATTCTTTTTTGGAAGCATGAAAGGAGCATCTCACCACTCTCAGATTCTTCATCCATGGACTTCAGAGCAGCTCTTGATGTCTTGTTCTCTGCATCCCCATCCTCACTTCAAGGTGCTGTTGGAACTGACAATTAGCAGCTCCGAGGCGGCCTGGAAGCTTCAACAAAGAAAAGTTTGGGAAAAAAAGTTTTTGAAAGAGAGGCCTGTTTCAGTGGGGCTCCTGGTCTACTCCTCAAAGCCTTGGTGTTACAAGGTTTCTGTTTGTGCCTGAGAGAAACTAAAGAAGCTTAGTAACCTCTGCACTGAAACTGAAGAGATCAATGCCATTTTGCTTCAGTACTGTGAGGGGTCTCTGCTGCTGTGCTTCAGTACTGTGAGAGATCAGTACCATCATGATTTAGTACCACATGATTAGTACCATCATGATTTAGTCATGATTTAGTACCGCAAGAGATCAGTGTCGCTGTGCTTCAGTATTGTGAGGGATCAGTGCTGTTGTGTTTCAGTAATTAGTGCTATTGTGTTTCAGCACTGTGATGGATCAGTGCTGTTGTGTTTCAGTACTGTGAGGGATCAGTGCTATTGTGTTTCAGCACTGTGAGGGATCAGTGCTGTTGTGTTTCAGTACTGTGAGGGATCAGCGCTGTTGTGTTTCAGTACTGTGAGGGATCAGTGCTGCTGTGTTTCAGCCAGTATGTCAACTACAGGTACTATTACTGTTTAGAACTCAATAGAGAAGAGTGATACTTTATTAATCCCCATGGGAAAATTCTCTTTTCTCTTTTCACCAGCCTGTTCTCCATACAGGTGAGAGTCACAGCATTGGGGGGGGGGGGGGTCATAGTGAAGGGGCTGTCCCTTTTCCTGTGCATTTATCAGTGTCAAAAGTAAAAGTTAATAATCCATACCTTCCGTAACACAGTGAGTGAGGATGCAGCTGAAGGAGAGGCGCTTCAGCTGTGAAATCCAGTAGAATAAGTTGTTTCTCTAAAACGTCATGATGTCTGCATTGTTCAAAATTTCTTTTCTTGTCATTTAACCAACAAAGAGGTTGTCTCATAATGCCTTATAATGAATAATGCCAGAAAAGGTACTTATTTAAAGGTGGAGGGGGTCACATGTCATGCATATATCATCCCCAGTCATGCACTGTTGAATTTCTCTTTGACCTTTAATTCTTGTGGTCTTTGTCTTTCATATAACCATGTACTATACTATTTCATTTCACCACTGCTCTTATGGCATTGGCACATGGTATTATGAGGTACAGGCCTTAATTCTGATACAGTATAGTCAGCCATACTTAAACTACCTCATTTTCAAGGCCCATTGAGCTGTCAGGGTTAGAGGAGCCCAACACTCCCAAATGCAAAGGCAGTGAGAGAGAACGGAGCTCATTCAGGCGCCCGCCAGCCCCACAGGCATGGCGAGGGGGGGGGGGGGGGGGGGGGGGGGGTATATAATGAGTATTTAAAAAAATTTTTGTATAAAATAAAAAAAATTTATTAATAAATTTTAAAAAAAAAAAAAAAAAA
>JABFEA020000039.1:16342787-16354371 GCA_019775915.2 Cyphomyrus plagiostoma | reverse complement strand
CCCCAGAGGAGCTGGAGGAAGTGGCCGGGGAGAGGGAAGTCTGGGTTTCCCTGCTGAGACTGCTGCCCCCGCGACCCTATTTCGGATAAGCGGGAGAGAATGGATGGATGGATGGATGATATGCAGCTAACCATTGAATGACTTCCCATAAAGGGGGGATTGCTAACAGTGAATCTTGCGAGTGCAGTTTAGTGGAATGAGGTTACATAGTTGTTAATTTTGTGGAAAACGATTGATTTTATTGCGGGGCCATACTGTAACACCACTCACAAGTGTTGAATGAGCAGATTAAATCCTTTGTCCTCACTATGTAAAATGACTGATAGTCCAATGCCATCATCTTTGTTATTTCAGTTTTGTGTCTTTAGCTCCTGTGCTGCTAAATTTAAATATCGATAACATTTATATATAGATGTTGACCAATATATCATGCATGTCTACATACTTTTTCTTCCATCATCATAAAGACAATTTGTAATGCAAAATAAATACAAGATAAAAATAAAGAGAGAAATAAATTGTTCAAGAAACGTGAGAAAAAATTGCAATCTGGATTCTGGATGGAGAAAAAAAATTGCGATATTTTACCCAGAATCCTGCAGCCTTACTCCTCTTATTTTTCTTTTCTGTTTCAGACAAAAACATGTAACCAAAGCCTAATAATAAGTCTAAATGCCAATGGTACCCTCAGTGTGTACAGGTATACAGCTGCAGGCTCCCATGCAGTAGACAAGGGAACAGGGGCCAGCCAGCGCCGCAAGCCAGATCAGTGCCCAAGCTTGAAATGTCACATTTACTGCGGCCCTGGGGGTCCTGAGCTGGGGAAGGGCCTGCAGGGACGTCACCCTGGGCCTGTTGTTCTCTAACATGCCTGGATGCCATGGTGACTCTTTCGCAAAATTGACGCTTTCTTGTGGCACTGGGTGCGACTCTGCTCATGCTGATTCAAGATTCACGTCAAGATTCTTTACTGCCATCTCATACAATAAGGAGACGTGAGCACAAATATTTGTGTTCCATGCCCACCGTGGCCATCATTCTCCAGGGCCACCACACAGTTTGTGATTAAATAAGGACTTGCAAAAAAGTAAAATAGATAAAACATCTACTCATCATTCTTACCACTGACAAACATACAAAAAAATTAATTTTTAGAATAAATAAGCAATATCTATACACCTGCCTGCATGTGTGCAGGTGTGATTGCCATGCGTGATTGTAAGATGCAGCAGCTTTTTATGTGTTTAATGCTGCATGCATGACCCCACACAGGCAATCACACAGTTCCTTTGTTTCAAACCCAGAAATATTTGTGTGCACCACCCTGCTGAGCCTCGTGGGTCACTGTGGTCTTCATGCACCACATGCATTTCCTGCTAAAGCATGTTGTAATATGGAAGAAGTGTGTGCATTTTCGGTTCACACTTTTCCCTACATTGCATTTTGCATGCAGCGTGTGCATTTCCCGGCACGGTGCTGCAGCCGTACACAGTTTGGTGCATTCTAATGTGGATGTGCCTTGTGCATTTCCTGAAGCTGCGGGGGTGTAGCTGCCTCAGCAGAATGTCCCATAAGGCCCTTCTTCTGTTGGTGTGCAAGGGGCTCAGTTAACAGGGATAACCATGACTGCAGATGCTCACATCAGCTAGCTGTGTAGCATTCACTATAGCTCTGTACATTATTACGGTCAGCAATAACTGGCCACTTTTGTTGTCTCCTTCTATCATCTCATTCATTTCGCTTATTTGTCCTTTCTTCCCATTTTATTTCTGCCGTTGTTTTTGGAGATAAGCTGCACACACACAAAAAAAATAATAAAATCCCATCACTTCACATTGTTATCTGAGGCCGTCCGTGCAGGGTTAATGTATGTAGAGTGTTATAGTTTAAGACAGACAGAACAATTTCTATGTAAAGTGCCTCTGAATGCTGCTTCCCTCACAGCTGTGTCTTCAGGCTGCGAAAATGAAATCTGTAAGAGCGGGCAGAGCGGGGGAATTGCAGGCAGCAGACTGGGCGCGATGCTTTTCTGTCCGATAACCCCGCTGGATGATGCTCCATCCATTTAAATAGCCTTATCTGTTCCCCTGTAGACACTCAGAAGCCTGCGCCAGCAGAATGGCAGCAACTGCAGAGGATCAGTAGGAAAATGAGTGCAGGCCTCACAAAGCATTACCATATAAATAACCCGTCAGATACTAGAGGGGAAAATGATCAATATGTATGTGTGTGTGGTGTGTGTGTGTGTGGTGTGTGTGTGTGTGTGTGTGTGTGTGTGTGTGTGTGCGTGTGTGTGCGCATGTGAATTATGTTTGTATTACATTGTAGGGGAACAAATGTTCACCACAATGTAATAAAAAGATTTTTACGTTATTTTGACAAATGTTTAAGTCCCCACAAAGATCTGTGAAGGCAATCAAAAAAATAAAAAATGGCAAAAATATCATATTTAGCTTGGTTACTTATGGTTAAGGTTAGGTCTGGTTGGGGGTTAAGGCCTTCATATTGGAATTACAATTTTCCCCATAACAATGAATGGAGAGTCACAAAGATTATTTAGATAATTTCAAACCTGTGTGTGTACTGTATGTGTTTATGTGTGTGTGTGTCTGTGTGTGTGCGTGCACGCATATTTGTTTCCTGAAAACTGGCAGTGTTTCTCCTGACCTCTCATCTACATGAATGTTGCCCTGCTCTGTTCAGGGAATCTCTTTCTGCTCATGAATGTTTTAACGCGGTTAATAAAGGACACCATCCTTACCTTCTGCTGTGGTCTAGTCCCTGCTCTACCCCTCACAGTCATGAAACCATCCTTCATGCTGACACACCATCCTTCTGTGACACTGTCAACACTGTATCCTGTCTTCTTTCAGCATGGTTTGTTTCATTTTTTTCACTGTGCTTCCAAACTTTTATTGCTGTAAAAATTGTCACTTAAATTCCCTCTCAATATATGGTAAATATATACAGCAACAGCACATTTAGTAGTCATTATGATACTAAAAGAAAAAAATACAGAATGTCCTGGCCTGTCTTTCATTCTGTACTCTCTGTACGCTGTACTGCTGGTAGGACTTACAGACCAGTCTCTGTCCTCTCAGAACCTCTTTCATGTTTGTTGTGGGAAGAAAACATTCACAGTACAACACACACTGCAGGTGACATTTGGGTATGCAGAAAGGATGAGTGAACAGGTGTATGAAATACTAGCTATAGGAGCTCATGCCGAAGTCTGTAAATAAACAGCAACCCATCAGCTCCGGTATACTGGCTGCTTCATTACACTCTCAACATAATCTCTGACCACTTATAATATCATTGAGATATTTGACCATTATTTATAGTCCGTCAAAAAATGAGATTGGAAGAGTGAGACAATGTGCTGGTGATGTGGTATTTACTTCCTGTGAAGTAAAATCCTTTGTTCCCTGCATGTTTATGGATGTTTATAAATTTAGCTTTGTCTGTAGCTGCTTGGAGAGTGCAGTTTTTATGCTTCACCCATTCCTCCAGCTGGCTGACTTTACTTAGTTGGGTTAAGCATTTCTCTCAAGGGTACAACAGCCGAACCCATGGATCTCAGTTCACAGGTCTCCATGCCTCTTTTCTGCTTTGTACATTCCTCGTTACTCATGGATATACACCCAGCTGCAGACCACACACAAACACCTGCACTGACGCATCATGGAAAGTTGAGTGTAGCATCAGTGACATTGAATTAAAGTTGCAGGTACTGTGTGTGTGTCTGTGTGTGTGCATGTGTGTGTATGTGTCTGTGTGCGTGTGTGTGTATGTGTCTGTGTGTGTGTGTGTGTGTGTGTGGGGGGCTGGATTATTTAGAGAGACGTGCTTTAACTTTATCCATTTGGTAGATTTTGCAAAAGGGGGTTCGGACGGACTTTTCGTAACTGGCTGCAAGTGTCTGATCGCTGTCAAACAAACTTCTTGAGGGGGAGGGTGGGGGTGGTTACGAAGTTTTGTAGGCATTTTTAACATGACTACATGTATACATAAGCCATAATAGGCCATGCCGGTTAATAAAATACGAAACAATTCCAACTTCTAGATCATGCAGCCCCCATGTGTATTTTACACAAAAAAAGCATGAAAACAGTAAACCTCAGCCCCAAAGCCCTACATAGCATATTCATTTCATTTTTTTTGCATCTCAGCAAGACAGTTAAAACAACATACTTGCTAAGCATAGGTATATGTTCAAAAATTTCTACTTCAAAAATTTATTGTAAGGCAGAATTTGATAAAGCAGGCATGATGTGGGCTTATGTGCAAGAGTAAGAGATTAAGATGGAAAAAAAAAACATAGAAAATGGTATTTCCTCAGACCGGTACGTTGTAACACACAGCATAAGGAATCCACTGACCACTGGATCTGAAATGCAGCAAAGCTTAGCTTTACCTCTTCCATGTAAACTGAACTGTACAGAAGCTCCAGTCCTTTTAAAACATGAAGGCTTGTGATTTCAAGAAAATTCTTCAATTTTCATGAGAAAACATTGTAAAAAATGATGATATTCTATTGCCTTTCTCGGCTTCAGTAATTTACAGATTTTAGACGTATTTTAAAAGAAACAAAAGACAACAGCTTTTTGGAGGTCCTGTGGGGATGCCCCCCCAGGGTAAGACAGAAATCAAACTGCTGTAAGACATCCCACGATAACTAATAGCATAGTGACCATGTCTATATTGAAAACATTTTATTTAAGGATTATCTATTATGCTTTTCATTACAGCAATGTGTGTGTGTATGTGGGGGGTTGGTAATAGACAGGGGGAATTAGGCTCAGGTGGGAGGTACTTCATTGAAAAATAGAAAAATGAAATCCAAAACAAAACAGAGAGCTGTATGTGTGGCTGGCCCAAGGCCATGGCGCCTTGCTGAGGTCAGATGGGTGTGTCGGAGATGGCATCCCTGCATGGGCAGCCATTGTTAGAGGGACTGAGTGTTCATAAAGAGCCCTGAGTGCTGTGGTGACTATAATTAGGGATACATTTTGGCATATGCATATATCAGTTGGCATATGTAGAAGCCTGTTACTCTTACAAAGCACCCGTAAAGAGGAGTTTATTTACTATTTGTCCATCTCAAGAGATAGTCATCTTCAATATAATGAAGGGCTTCTTCCTTGCTTTATGGGACTTCAGTCCTGCTTCTAGGAGCCTGATATGAACTGTCCTGGCAATGAACTTCACACCTGCACTTAATGTTTCCCGTTCCCTTTGAAAGTCACTTGATGTCATCCTGTGATTCATGAGACAATGGTTTAGATAAGTTTATGGTCATCTCTGCCACTTCAACCCTCTATGTGGTTTGTTTCTGGTCAATCCCAGTGTCTCCTGCTTCACCTTATTGTTGTGTACTGCTGTCTTAGAAATTTTGAACCTGGAAGCAACCTGCGGCTCAACCTTGCCTTCCGATAGCAGAACCACAGTTAAACCAAGATTTACAAATGCAGATTTGTTTAAAAATATAGTGGTATCTTAATTTTTTCACAGCTGTATATCAGAAATTAAAATACTTATGATAAGTAATGTGTCTATTTATCCATGGGCATAATTATAATTATTAAAAGTAAATAAAAAAAAATGTGATTTCTCTGACAGCAGTAATGGTCTTCACATCAGATGTAATATTCAAATGTAGATTTTAAACAATATTTTTTATAATGAACGTACAACCTTCCCACTATTGACTTCATCATCCAGGAGGCTACAGATGCAAGGCAGGGAAAGGCCGATGTGGGGCCGTCACATAGCAGGACTAGAGGTAGCCGTCACATGGCAGGACTAAAGGTAGGCGTCACATGGCAGGACTAGAGGTAGCCGTCAGATGGCAGGACTAGAGGTAGCCGTCAGATGGCAGGACTAGAGGTAGCCGTCAGATGGCAGGAATAGAGGTAGCCGTCACATGGCAGGACTAGAGGTAGCCGTCACATGGCATTCCTTGGAATCACAACAATAAAAACATCACAGATACAGTTAGGACCATAAATATTTGGACAGAGACAGTTTTCAGTTTTTAAGTTCTGTACATTACCACTAATACACTAAAATTACCAATACATTTTAAAGAAACAAGTCAGATGCAGTTGAAGTGCAGACTTTCAGTTTTAATTCAGTGGGTAGAACAAAAACATTGCATAAAAATGTGGGGAACTAAAGTAAATTTTCCACACAATCCCCTCCTTTCAGGGGCTCATAAATAATTCAACAAATTTATATAATTGCAAATAAAATGTTCAATTCTAGTACTTATGCTCTGCCAGATCTTTACTGCAGCAGCTTTCAGTTGCCCAAACAATTTGGCTGCATTTGGTTGGATTTGAGCAGGCATGATGTCTCTGAACACCTCAGCATTCATTCGGCTGCTTCCATCGTGGGTCACATCATCATGAAACACTGAAGACCCAGTACCACTGGCAGCCATGCACGCCCAAGCCAGCACACTGCCTCCCCCATGCCACTGGCAGCCATGCACGCCCAGGCCATCACAGCGTGTTTTACAGAGGATGCAGTTTTCTTTGGATCATAAGCTGTTCCAGCCCTTTTCCATACTTTTTTCATTCCATCATTCTGATACAGGTTGATCTTGGTTTCATCTTTCCAAAGAATTCTGTTCCAGAACTGTGCTGGCTTTTCTAGATGTGTTTTTTGCAAAGTCTAATCTAGCCTTTCTATTCTTAAGGCTTATGAGTGGCTTTCATCTTGCAGTGAACCCTCTGTATTTGCTTTCATGCAGTCTTCTCTTGGATATTGATACGCCTACTTCCTGGAGAGTGTTGTTTACTTGGTTGGCTGTTACAAAGGGGTTTCTCTTCACCATGGAAGTGACTCTGTGATCATCCACCGCTGTCATCGTTCATGAATGTCCAGGCCTTTTTGAATTGCTGAATTCACCAATGCTTTCTTTCTTTCTCAGGATGTACCAAACTGTAGATTTTGCCACTCCTAACATTGTGGCAATTTCTCAAATTGTTTTTTCCTGTTTTTGCAGCCAAAGTACGCTCTGTTTTACATGCATACTGAGTTCCTTTGCCTGCATGTTGTATGTTCACACCTCAATCTTCCAAATGCAAACAAGACCTCAAATTAACTCCAGGCCATTTATCTGCTGATTGATAATGAAACAATGAAGGAATTGCTCTCACCTGTGCATGAAATAGCTCTTATGTGAATTATAAAATTACCTTGGCCCCATTAAAAAGAGGGTGGCACATGTTGCCGGACTGAAATTCCTAAACTCTTCATCCAATTTCAATGTGGATACAATGAAATGAAATCTGAGTCTGCATTTTATGTCCATGGCCATTGTATAACTTCAATTAGAATATATTTAAGTAAACAGGTAAAATAGAAAAACTTGTGCCAGTGTCCAAATCTATATGGACCTAACTGTATATTTAGGCTGTTTATTTTCTTACATTTTTTATCAGTGCTACTAGTGTAACTGGCCATTTTATAATCTGCTTTTGATCAAGACCCAACTCAAACTTAAAGAAATATCTGTAGAGAAAAGACAGGACCCACCCTTGTGGTCTACAGGCACTTTTTTTCTGACAAAATGACACAATCTGGTACATTCATGTGACACTGGGACAACCCTGTCCTTCTGCATATGGAACTTAGTGGACAAGGATTACTTGGACATGCATAAACTCAACTATTTCACAGAGAACACTCATTTTTTTTACAGTAAAGCCACTCCCAATTATTGGCCCTTGGTGTTGCCACCCAGCAATGCCATACCCAGCTCTCCCTGTGTGACGGTCCGGGCGTGCGTGCAAGGCGGACAGAGGAACGACCAGGCAAGCGACTGACACAGACAGGGGGTTTATTGCACGACACGGACATGTACACGTTTATGCCGCGTCTGCCAGAACAGACACTGGCACAGACTTAAATACAGACAAGACAAATCACGGGACCGGCGTGCGGCGGCGCCACACGGGTGGAAACAATCGGGAATCACAAGAGGTAACGAGGAGGGCGTGGCACACGAGGGGCTGGAACGAGACGGACGACGCGGTATGTCACACCCTGTAGACATGTCACAAAAATTTACACTTTAATTTTTACTTATTTAACTGAGTCTCTTATCCAAAGTGATGTACAATTTGGGAAAGCAGGGTCAGCCAGTCCCTGGAGCAACTGGGAGTTGAATGCTTGGGTCAGGAACCCACCGATGAAATCTGAACCAGCAACCTTCCTATGACTGAAACAGCAGCATAACCCACAGAGCCACGCTCTGCCCTCACAACATATTCATCTTGAGCTTCCCAGGAGAAATTATACTTAATCTCTCAGTAATCCAAACGTAATGTACAGCCAAGGAAAAAAAAGATGATACCACAACACAATTTTTGGTTTCACTCATTTCTCAATTTCTCAATAATATTTGTTCATTTTTTATAAACTGCAGCCTGTTCTTCTCTGTTTCTCCATAATGAAGAGCTTCTTCCTCGCTTTATGGGACTTCAGTCATACATCTAGGAGCCTGATAGGAACTGACACTTCACACCTGCCCTTAATGTTCACCATTCCTTCGGAATGCCATCCTATGATTCATAAACTGTCACTTAAGTTACTGGTCATCTCTGGCATAAGATCGTCGCTTCCACCCTCTACCGGGCTGGTTTCTGGTCATTCCCAGTGTCTCCTGCTTCATCTTGTTTTTGTGTATTGCTGTCTTGGAAATTTTGAACCTGAAAGCATCTTGCTGCTCAGTGTAGCCTTCTGCCAGCAGAACCACAATTAAACCAGGATTTAAAAATGCAGATTTATCTTCTCACAAAATCTTGCTTTCAAAGATTTCAAACATGAAATATGTAAAAAGACTTGGATCAACAAATTTCTTTTTTAAAGTGTTAAGGGTAATAAGGGTAAATTTAAAATCATTTACAGAAAATTTCCCAAAACAAGTCCATAAAAATCTCATTACCGCAACAGTCTGAAAACATCTGACGCTCATTAACAGTCATGCTCACTTACTTGAAACTCCGAAATAATGTATATTTTTTCATTTTTATTTGATTTTACTGATTTCTATTACTGCAACACCTTCTAGAATCTATAACCTAATATTTTTCGTATTTCCCTGAAACTTGACATATTTTTTAAACAATTTGGCAAACACAAGAAACACAACATATAGATTCTACACATGCAATTAAAAGCAAGCTACTGTTTTTTGATTTATTAAATTGACATTAAATTGACACCTTTGCAGTTATGATACAGAGGTTTCAGAAATTATGTTAATAGTTTCATGAGAATTACCCAAAAACATGCAGTAGTGCTATCCTCATTTTTAATTAATGATAAAATATAAATATAATTCCTCTCTTTGTGTTTGGACTGTCAGTCTTTGTCCAGATTCTAAGGATTCAGGCCAATTAGAGATGTGTAGGCATTTGTATGTACAATAAGTATATAGCTTACATTCTGCATTTATATGATGCATTTTGTATGTGTGAGCTTGTGGTTAAAATACTATTGGGGGATGTATTTCTCACACATTCCCAGTTTAAGATGTTTTTCTAACGCTTAAAGTCATTTCTGTGTCATTTCTTTGTCATTTCATTCCCATGTTAATTCTATTACTGCTCTGCTGTCAGCGACGTTGAAGTTCTTTATCTGACACCTCAGTGGGTAAATAGTGATTCTGCCAGTTCTCCACTCCTAATGTCTCCAATTAGCCTTGATGGAAAGAATCCTCTGTCACGCGGAATGGCTTTCACTGTTCCTGTTGTGAAATAACAAGATGATTTTAAAAAAACGATTGCCCAAGCTGGTGGTGTAACAGTTGATAATTAAGTAGCGGCATAATACATTTCTGAAAGTATTCTGAAATTTGTGAGGTAATGTCACTGAAAAAGTCACCCTTGATTTGGAGCATGGAGACTGAGGCCACATAATCCTCAGGACAAATGTTTATATCCATTGAGCATTAATGTATTTAGTAAAATCTGAATTGAATGAAATCAGGCACAAATATATCTCCTTTGTTCTTTAATACTGCTCGGTATTCAGGCTCAGGCGTTCAATATTCCCTCAACTCTGCTCATCATATCCAGTGCATGGCAATATTTAGTTATTGCTTGTTGTCATGTAAAACAGACTATAAAAAAAATAAGCATCCATGTGAATTATAAAAATAAATTACCGGCTGATCAGTGTGCAAGCGTGTTTGATGTGAGTTTGCATACGGCATCATCCTAAGAGTGATATGCTGGCACAATGTCCTCCAGTTTTTTTAATCAGACAATGATGGAGGTTTTTTTAAAAAAAATAACAAATGCAGTATGTCAATAGCCCCCCCCCCCCCCTTTCTGATGCAACAGCTTTTACCCTCACAGTCCAGGCAAGTCGATTAGCAGACAATGGAACGCAGCTCAATTTACTTGTAATTAGGACTTTAATGTGAGTTATTAAATAGCCAGCCATGTCCCAATTAGAAGGTGTCGGGCCCATACATCACCTAAATTGATATCCTCCCGATGCCACCTGGGATCAGTGTGTTCCATCAGGATTCCTGTGTGATGTCTGCTGGCAGGGTGCTGAAGTAAAAAGCAAATTGCCCCACTGTAATTCTAATCTACATTATCAATATGGGAAAGTGTGTGTGTGCGTGTGTGTGTGTGTGTGTGTGTGTGTGTGTGTGTGTGTGGGACCAAATGTCTCCCACAATATGATAAAAACCTGTTATTTTGACATTGCAGTGACCATTTTTTCAGGTTTACGTCTTCCCTGTCTTGTATTTTGGTTACATATGGTTAAGTTTAGGGCTGGGTTGGGGTTAAGGTCATCATGATGAGATTAGAGTTGTGTGTGTCTATATGTGTGTATGTGTGTGTGTGTGTGTCTCTGTGTCTGTGTGACCTGTGTCTGTGTGTACCCTGTGTGTGTCTGTGTGTGTATGTCTGTGTGCCCTGTGTGTGTGTGTCTCTTTGTGCCCTGTGTGTGTGTGTCTGTGTGCCCTGTGTGTGTGTCTGTGTACCCTGTGTGTTTGTGTGTATCCTGTGCATGTGTGTCCTGTGTGTGTGTGTGTGTGTGCGTCTGTGTGCCCTGTGTGTGTGTCTGTGTGTTTGTGTGTGGGTGTGTCCCGTGTGTGTGTGTCTGTCTGTGTGTGTTTGTGTGTGTGTTTGTGTCCTGTCTGCCCTGTGTGTGTATGTTTATGTGTGTCTATGTGTGTGTGTGTGTATGTTTATGTGTGTCTATGTGTGTGTGTGCATGTTTATGTGTGTGTCCTGCGTGTGTGTGTCTGTGTGTGTGTGCCTGTGTGCCCTGTGTGTGTATGTTTATGTGTGTGTGTGCCCTGTGTGTGTGTCTGTGTGCCCTGTGTGTTTGTTCTGTATGTGTGTGTCCTGTGTGTGTGTGTGAGTATTTGTGTTTGTGTCCTGTGTGTCCTACTGTATGTTTGTGTGTGTGTGTGTGTGTGTGTGTGTGTGTGTGTATGTGGGTGCTTGTTTGTTTGTGTGTCTCTGTGCCCTGTGTTTTTTTGTGTGTGTCGTGTGTGTGTCTGTATGTGTCCTGTGTGTGTGTGTGTGTCCTCTGTGTGTGTGTGTGT
>JABFEA020000039.1:16315138-16342687 GCA_019775915.2 Cyphomyrus plagiostoma | reverse complement strand
GTGTGTCCTCTGTGTGTGTGTGTGTGTGTGTCGTGTGTGTGTGTGTGTGTGTCGTGTGGGTGTGTGTGTCGTGTGTGTGTGTGTGTGTGTGTGTCCTGTGTGCGTGTGTCTGTGTGTGTGTGTCTGTGTGTGTGTGTCCTGTGTGTGTGTGTTGTGTGTGTGTGAGTGTGTGTGTGTGTGTGTGTGTGTGTGTGTGTGTGTTCTCGTGTTCCTGCCCCCCTGTTGCATTGCCCTCTGTTTGTCTCCTCTGGACTCTCACGAGGCTCCAGCCCTCATTAGGGGCTGCTGCCGTTCCTACAGATCGACAAGTGATGATGCAACTATGGGTAAATATGTGCTCATTGTCCGCTGGGGAAGGGCAGTGAAAAGTGTGTCTTTCAGGGGGGTGGCATTCGCCTGAGGGATACAAAAGGGATATAAATCTAAATAAAAGCAGCAGAGCTGCAACAACATAAAAATGTAAAATGCTTACTGACATTATATTTGTGTTTCATTTACTTCTCTTTTACTTGAAATGTGATCACTATTACATTTGTTTCGCTCATTTAAAATAAAAGTCATAAGTGAGGATAAAACCAAGTGGTCTCCAGCAAAAGGTAAGGGATAGAGAAGAGTTTTCTCTCTCAGGACGCAGGACAAATACCCAAGAGATTTAAAACTAAATTCAGCTGGGAATCCATAGGAAACAGCAAATCATTTTCACATGATTATACTGAGGTCACGTTCCTGTTGCTTGGTCCTCACTGCAGATGAGCCATATAGATTTTTGAAAGGCTGTTGGTTTAACTCAGTGTTTCCTGACTTGGTCCTTGGGGACCCCCAGACAGTCCACATTTTTGCTCCCTCCCAGCTCCCTATAGGAGGGTACAAAAATGTGAACTGTCCTGCAGGAAGCTACAAGGAAGCAAAAATGTGAACTGCCCTGCAGGAAGCTACAAGGGAGCAAAAAATGTGGACTGTCTGGCAGGACGCTGGGAGGAAGCAATAATGTGGACTGTCTGGCAGGGAGCAGAAACATGGATTGTCTGGGTGTCCCCAAAGACTGGGTTAACGGGCCATAAAGAGTGTGACAGTCCCCACTCCAGTTTGCATGTAGCTTTATGATGATGGAGATAAATGAGATAAAAGGCACCATGAGAAGGCAGCGCCCCCCTCAGGTCGCTCTCGCTCGACAGTAGCTAAGGGTCGTCAGATAAAGAGACCATCGATCAATAAGCATTCCTTATCTTTGCCTGTCATCTGCTTTTTATCAGCGGGACAGAAGCTGCTTTTCTCTCACCTCTGTCCACCTGTTTGCCTGCATGGTTGTTCTGGGACTGAGGGTTTAAAAAAACAAAAGGCATATCGCTCCAAGGTCCTCTTCTACTGGCATAACACCTCCTTGACTGTCAGAAACCTCTCTGTCCTTCCCCAAAGGATATATGAATCTGGTGGAAAATGAAGCTCTAATTTGAACAACGGAAAAACAGCTTAAAATGAAAACCCTCCTTTGCTAAAACTTTTTGAAAGATGGAAACAGAGACAACGCTTTCAGTCTCCAGCCAGCCAGTCTTGAAACTGCTCATGCATTCTAGTTATGCAGTATGACAAAAGTAGCTCATTAGGCTGTTTAAACACTTAAAAAGAGAGAGCATGAGAGAGAGAGAGAGAGAGAGAGAGAGGGAATGAGTGAAAGCGAATCAGAGACTTGTTCCTCTGAGTCGCAGAAGTGGATGTCAAATGCTCCTGTAGTCATGTTCATTAGACTCAGCTCTCCTAACAAGCTGTACATTTTCAGTGGGAGTAATTAAATAGCTTTTGAAGGCCTCCTACTCCCTGGGTACCGTTGTGGTGCAGTGTTCAGACCCGCACTTTATCTGGAATCATCCTGACGTACCTGTTGGCGGCTGTCATGTGATCATCAGTCATGTCCTCTTGCTTTACAAGCCTTCCCCCTTGCAGCACTTAAACCAAATATTTTGCCCTCAAGCTGTCTTTTGTCTTTTACTCTTCACTTCATTTGAAGCCTTCATCTCTAGGTACCTGGGTACCTTCATAATCCTTTATAATGGCAGGTAAAAGAATTAATAAAGTATTACAACATCTTCTATTGACAGTCAGAAGGCATTATAGTGTTAATTGTAATACTTCATGAGCTCCTATGAAGCTCTTATCTATAATGCATTATGGATACCCTCATAATGCATTATAATGGTCAAAATAAAAATTAGGGATTCTTTTTACTGCATTATGAAGTTACAGTGCATTATAGATGAGAGCTTCATAAAGCATTCATAATGTATAATAAACGTGGCTATAATGTGTTATGCCTTTTTATAGATATGGATAGCCATATTTATAATGTTTTATGAGTGCATTATATTGTGTTATGATTGTATTCATAGTTTCTTATAGACATGGCATGGTAAGTGCAAAGAATCATGTGAAAAGACATGCAAGATTCAAAAGAAATCCGAAGCTATGTTGTCATTATTAACACAGGTACATTAGAATACTTGTTTGTGTACCTCCCTGCAGACTTTAACAACATATAATGATGAACAAGAAATTGCTAATAACAGGATGCAGAGCCCAGTCAGTGGAGGGCCCCAGCCAGTGGAGGGCCCCAGCCAAGGCTCGCACACAGGGGGGCTGGAATCCTTTGTCTGAGACCTCATGATCAAGACATCACTTCCTAGAGCCGATGGCAGAGGCTCTAAGTTGTCCCATTTAGCTGAATTTAAATGATTGTAGTATTCGGCACGCTGGTGGATCGATAGCTGAGCCCTGGGAGCCTGGGGGGCTGAGCGTACGACCCTGTGGGGAATTCTTGACAGATGCGATCCCTCTCAAGGGGTTGAGCAGTGGATGTGCCCTCGGACTGCAGCCTGCTCACAAAGCGACTCTGTGGGTCCACATCTCTCAGCACGACGCATGTACATACATATGGGTGTGTGAGGGGGCCAAGTGGGGGGGGCGAGGGGGTTGCTCTCAACATATTGATATGTTTAAATAAATAATTCACACCGGGGAATCTGCAAATCTGCTCTTCATCCGCACTCCTCCAGGCAACTTGCAAGAGTGGGAGAGAAAACCATTTTAGAGGTGCAATATCGGTGAGAAAGCAGAGGGGAGGGTCCCATGGAAGCCGTGTGCCCTCCCGGGGGGACTAGTAGGTTACACAGTAACCAGGAAGGGATGCTGATTGTCGTCCTACTGGAACAAAACAGAAGCCCTTCTGTTCACATATATCTGAGTACAAACAGCTGGTTAATGCAGCCTGCCAAGGCCGGCCACTCCCTCCCCGCCCCAAGGAGCTGTGCAGCGTGGGGGCCATGGGGCCAGAGACTGTGCATTACCTCCCAGAACAAAGTCTCAGCAGTAATGGGTGGGGGGGCGGGGGTGGCTCTAGATTGCCAATGTCCGCCGTCTGTCACACAGGCACCTGCTTGCAGGTTGATGTTAATTTGGTCGGACATGGTTTATAATTTAATTCCACCGCTGATTTAGCTTCCAATAGGAGGCACTGTTAGCCGGGGAGGTGGCCGGCGGCAGATCGCTGGCAGTGCTCTCCTCATGCAAAACGGATGGGCCCTTGGATCACAGCACACATGTAGCTCAGGCAAATACCTGCTCTTTCAAGGTAGTCTGGTGGCCTGAGAGGTATTCAGTGTGAATCCTCAGACCCTTATGGGCATATATTACTGTCTGTTGCTGCTAATGATACGGCAAATCAAAGGCACTTTCATTTTCTTTCAGTGCGTCTGTGCCCTGACTAAGAAGTAGCTCATCATATTATCTCCGTGGTAGGTGTGCGGCAAGAGAGGAGGTACCATGCTGTGATTATTTAGAGGACCTTATTATCGAAAAAAGAAATTCTCAAAACTGAGCCGCTGTCCAAGTTCCGCGTAACTTCTCCGGGGGCAATTTCTGTGATGAGGCACTGGGGCTGAAAAATGATGGTGCATTGTGGAAAAGAGAGAAGCCATTGAAAAGGACATCTTTGTTAAAGTTTGATGCCCAAGTTTTCTGCCAGCCTCAACTGAGAATTATCATGCATTTCAACTAGGGATATAATGAAGTATACTATTCATTTATCAAATCCAATTTGTCAGTTACTGTGTAGTTATCTTTCTTTATAAAAGGTCTGTGTACGTGCTCTATGGAACTTAATTCGATTATTTACAGCTTGTCTTTGTGAAGGTTCTGTGGCTATTCCTGAGGAAATGATTTGCCCAATTGTTAAAAGCAGCCATCGTTGCTACAGTGTTGGTGGGTCAGTCAGGTTTTTTTTCTTTAAAGCCCAGTATTAAAATATTTATATTTTTATACCATTTATTTAGCTGGCATATGGATCTAGCATAGTCCCCGTTACAAAAGACAAAAGTATCATGAAAGATATGCAGTTGTGCCATGACAAAAGCATCATCCTCATTAATCTCATAAGTGTGCATTAGCGTGTTTACAAGCATGGAGTGAAACAGCAGAGACTATTGTCTGTCTGCTTTGTAAAACCTTCCATCAGCCGATCCAGCACGGAGCATGGACAATGGAGATTGATAGCACAATGCCCTGACGGATGGCAGTGGGACGTAGAAGAGGGGTAAGCCAAAATCAGGGACTGGGGGTGTGAGGTTGAGGGCCAGCGTGGTCACAAGACGCTGTCCTTTGGTCAGGCTCAGCTGTGCTGCTGCAGGCCAGCTGGCTCTGATGCCGCTGCTGGCGCAGTTAGGAGGGCGGGCTGAGACACGGAGTTGACCAGTAATAATTACTGAGGCGCCTATGACAACTTGTTGCATCAACCTATCACATCATCAGTGTTTTTGTGAAGAAGCATTACTCCACAGGGCACATTTGGATTTATGGACAAATACTATGAAAAAACAAATATAGCAGAATTCCCCAGTTCCAGTCCTGGGTGATAGTCTGCACCATATTTCCCTGCTCAAACATACCTATTAAACACTGCAATTAGCTGGTGAACGGAATCTGCAAACCGTGGTACAGACTGGCCCTCCAAGACCAGAACTGGGGAACTAAGGGGTATAGTACGGATGAGCAGAGATGATTTAGTGGAGACAGACTGTGTCATGAACTTGGATGACTACAAAGGCACGAGCTCTGTGGTTAAGTACCTTCATACAGCATGAGGAGGACTTGGAGTTAAAAAAAACCAGGATGCAGTGGAAGAGTCTGCTAAGGGAAACCTCAGTGTTGCTCCACATCCACAGACGCTACAATGGCAGTGCTGGGTATCAGCAGATAAAGCCACGTGTAGATGCGCAGAGCTGGGAAATGGAGGAGGCCTGGCACTCTCTATTCTGATGATGATCGTGGGGCAGTCTGGCCCGGTCTGTGCCTCCCCTGCCTTAGCAGGAGATAAAAGTAAAGTCAGCTTCTTAGGTAGGGAGGACTTTCAAACCTTTAATCACATAACTCTCTGAAGATGATTACCCCTGAGGCCAAGATCACTGCCTGTTTCTTTGATAAACTCTTTTTGAGAAAATGCTCTGTAGCTTATACTTTCATATGCGTTCATAAGAGTGGCTTCTTGCTCGATTTGACTGAAAAACATCACCGCGAAGATAAATCAAACCATGCTGCATTTCTCCTCATTTCTTTGCCTGTACCCTGTTATCAATCCACTTTTCCAGCCAACACGAACATCTTTAGTGTGTCCTGCAATCACAAACATAATAGTTGCAAAAATGTTTGCGTTTGCTATGTCTCGGGTAAAGTGTAACCCTCTTATGAGGTGCTGTGGAGCAGGTCACCTCAGGCAGCTGTAATCCAAGTGGAGAGATGAATCTCAGGTTCTGAAGTCCAGTTGTTTGCATAGTGTAGTGCCTCACATGTGAAAGGTCCTTGGCTGAGGGCAGTGGTGGCTTAATGGTTAGGGAAGTGCACTTGTAAGTTCAAGATTGCTGGTATAAATAATAAATAAATCCCTGACCAGCAAGGCGCCACTGAGGTGCTGCTCCCTGGGTGCTGAATTAGCTGCCCCCTGCTATGTCATGACATCACATATGGGCTAAATGCAGAGGACACAATTTGTTGTTGTTGTGTCACCACTGATCACCAAATAGTTGTTCCTTAAACTGGACCCACCTGCCAACTCCACCACACATACGTGTGTCCTGTACAAAAGGCATTCAATCCAGCAGGCTAATCACACACAATGCCTACGTTATGAAGAACTCAGCAAAACAAGAATGCCACATTTTATTTTGAAATTTGATATCTTGTCCTTGAATACCATCCATCCATCCATCTTCCAAACCGCTTATCCCACTGGGTCGCGGGGGGTCCGGAGCCTATCCCAGAAGCAACGAGCACGAGGCAGGGAACAACCCTGGACGGGGGGCCAGCCCATCGCAGGTGCTTGAAAACCCCATTTCATAAATAGTTCATTGGCTGTCAGTATTTCTAGGTTTTCCACAGCAAGTTCCAGCTTGTGCTGGTGCCCTGTTTTTATCGCTGGTTCTTTATTCCAGTTAACTACTGTGCCTGTAACGCTCACTGTATACTGTAATTAGCATAATTTGATGCTGGCACTAGCTCTCTCTGTTAAGGTTGTTAGCCTGTTAGACTTGGGTATATAAGCATGTGTTACGAATATCTCACTCAATAGCTCTGTGTTATGTTTTGCACATAGTAACAGCGATTCTACAAGTCTCAAACATAAATTCTGAGGGTGGGTATATTATCCCACTCCCCCACCCCTATTTACCATGATGCAGTGACTGTTTGTGGCCAACAGGGGGCCCCACACAATAGTGTGGTTTGAGTGGTTGTAAACACTGCCGCTATACCTGGAAAAGTGGCGGGGGGGGAAATCCCTAATGCAGTTTGATGATCCACAGGTCCAGTGGATGCCCAAGAGATAACAATAACGTCTTTATGGCCAGAGTGATGTCTTGTAATGCATTACTCCTGAAATGCTGAAAGGAATGCCGTGCTGTTGAAAGGCCTCACAAAAAACGCAGAAATGAACAGAGAAGCTGTATAAAGAGAATATACACGCACAACTTACACAGTTTCTAAAGGGCTGTTTTTCCACAGGAATCAGTAAACAAAGCTGTGGCCTTTAATGGGTTTGCAGTTCTGTGCAAGCAGCACATTTTTTCCACGAATAAAAAGAATATGTATGTTTTTCTTTTTTAATCGCTTCCGTAGTGATTTCTTTGTTGCTCCACAGCGGTCGTGACTATAGATTACTGAAAATCAATATCCTTGTCAGGAAAGTTTTGTAAAACTCAGCGGGGACGTTGTGCGAGCCCGGCACTTATACACGCATCAGCGAGCTCGGAGGGATAAGAAACAAAGGAGGGAGTATGGAGGACAGAGCAGGAGAGATCGGGATGCTGTTAGGTACAAGAGAGGGGTGGGTTTGAAACAGGGAGTGTGGACGCCACCTTCACACAAAGCTCAGATTGCGAGGCCTGGGGCATTCATCCAGGAATTCTCAATATCCTGTTTTTCCTTATTTGTGAACCCCACCTGACTCAAACGCTGCCAACCACTCTAAACACGTAAATGAACACCTATTCGTTATTAATGGCTGTTCAGGCCTTATTGTATGAAAGTTACTACAATTGTCCTTTTTCAGTTTGTTCATGTAGTGTACAAAAATACTTAAAGTGAATAAGGATTAATATCAATTCAAAAGAATGTCCTTAGAAATGAGAATAACTGCACACAACACTGGCACTCAGACTGGCTGATTTTCCCTATATTAGTGTCACCTGACCTCAGAAAACAGACCCTCAGCTTTGTAAAAACTGGAGACCTGGGGTCTGTTTCACAAAGCAGGATTTCTTGCTTAGCCAGATAACTTGCCAGATGTAAGGTAGTATGGGCTAAATAGACCTTATTTTCATTAATTTACATTTAGCCCAGACTACCTTAAACCTGGCAAGTTATCTGGTGAAGCAAGTAATCCTGCTTTGTGAAACAGGCCCCTGGAAGAATAGAAAATGTTTATAAAGAGAATGGCTGCACTAATGAATTGTTGTTTTGCAATGATAATTTGTTTTCTAGTTTGTTATAAATAAATGAAGATTAATATAATGACTATTAGAACTTTTCTTGATAAATAAGCCCTAATTAAATGACTGAATACCAATTTACATAATAAATGGGTATTGACTGATAGTAATTGGATTGAGGTTCATTCCTGTTGATGTCTAAAAATCAATGGTAAATATTTAAGAGAAGGCCTTAAAGAATATGGCTCTCTTTGTGAGGACTGAGGAAAACTGTTATGGCGTGGGAGGGAATGAGAGTGATGATGCACTTTTGTGGCACCATTTATCAAAGAAATGTTACACACTGGGATAAACTACCAAGCAAAAGGACCTTGAGGGGTCAGAACCAAAGAGGGGAACAAACAGAACCCTGAATTAATCTACAAAGGAAACCGGGCAAAGTGACACAGTGACTCACTAAGGAATAAGATAAAGGCAAGCACTTTAATATACAGGAACACTGGGGCAAACAAGGAACAGGTGCAACTAATAATCAATTAACCAATTAAGAGAGGAACAGGAACAATGAGAAACAGGTGGAAGTGGAAACGTTAAATGTGCACAAGGACACAAGAACTAATAATCTCTAAATTAGGGAAGCACTAGAGACTAGGGAACATAACAGAGAGCTGCCTAAACTAGGAAACACTAAGTGGGAAAAATAAAACAAAATCAGACAGACACAAGCAGGGCCAACCAAAACAGGGAAGCAAAGAACTAATAACAAACACTATGGAAATCTGAGAACCAATAAACAACAGGTGAGGCTCCTCCTGGTCAGTCTCACACCCACAACAGGAGATTTGACAAGTCTGAGCCACATAATCAATCCAGTGAGCTAAGCAGGGGGCAGGGAGAACACACTAGGGCTGAGGGACTACATGACATGAGAGGGAACAGAATGACCATCCACCTGCTAGTCAGAACACAAAGGGGCACGGTCACATGTGCGCTGACCGTGACAGGAAACATGTGGTCCTGAATCCAGGTGTGGCTGATTCTCTCGACCACGTCCATCTGCAGCTGATTTCAGTGGATACTGCCCCACATGCTCATGCACAGTATTTAAGCTCTTTCTGCTTTCCGGCTCATTGCTTTGTCTGTTCCTTACTCAGTCTTGCTGTTCTGCTTTATCGGGCTGACTTTGGTCATTTCTTTAGTTTGGTTCTCTTCCTTGCTTCTGGGTTGCTAACCTTCTGATCTTGATCAGTCCCTCAGTTCTGTGCTTAGCAATTGAAGCGGCTGGCTCGAATGCTTCCTGACACGTCAACTACCTGTCCCCAGTCCGCAGCCCGAATATTGCCAGCGCCGTGCGTTTGGACGCGAGCCAGGTAAGAAGTAAGCCTGACAGGCGGAAACGTCGCTACACAGGTGTGCGCAGTCTGGGGTGAGCTGTTATGACAGGAACTGTGTACTGGCAACAATAACACAAATGACACGTCAGTATGAAGGATAATGTCAACACTTCAAATGACTATGAACATCACTTTATATGCAGTCTTACACTCCAGCAAAGACATTCTTTGATCAGACTGCTACCTCTTCATCATTGTCGGTGCTTTTCCCAGCTAAATTTGAATCATGGCAATTTTTGCTTTAGAGCCAGGCAAATGATTATTGAGGAATGTTTAAGCAAGCCCTCAACCAAAGGCCGTGCAAAGTGTGAAAGTGGCCCAGAGTGTCATCATCTTGTTTATATAACACCTGTCCTCTGTTTTCAGTCATCATGCATTGAGATGTACATTTCTTAGGTCCCCTCATTTGGTTTTTTTAGGATCCTAAGTGACTGAAATAATAAAAATAATAATAATAATAATAATTATTATTATTATTATTATTATCATAAATTGTTACTGGACAATTTTTAGAAAAAAAGCAAAATGGATTTATTCCCTTTATGACTCAATTTATGAATTTTTCTATGCAGCTATTGTATTTTTTTTAGTCACAGGGTCAATGGCAGCTCATTCCTTAAGATAACAGCAGGGCTAAACATACCCTGGTTTACCTGCTGGTCCTCCTAGTGAGTGTTAATTAGTAAGAGTGAGACACATCTTCCATTGTATTTACAGACTTTATTCTAGTTTTCCATTATCTCAAAAAGCCCTTATCTGACTACTGTCCTGGGAATGTTGTTAAATGGGGGACAAAGTGAAGTGTTGACTTCCGAGGGCACATAAGACAGCGTTCCCCATTCTTTCATTAAACCAATTGTGTTGACGTCTGCAGTTGACACATGAGGGCATCGAAATGTACCTGTGTCAGAAAGCGGACAGAAAATAACATGTGGCTTATGTGCAAGTGTAAGTACTTCTAAGTAGTCATAGATAAATCCTTAAAATATGTTCCTGTTTGCTGTGTCTGAACATCGTCGATATGCAAATATTGATTTGTCTTGGATATCAACAATAAAAGTTTCATACACAGAATAGTAAAAATCCCTGTGTGTAAGGTAGTCTTGCCAATTCCTATACTGATTACATTATATGCTGAGTAATTTATAATAAAAATTGACATTATTTTGTCACAAACTGATAAATAGTCCTTATTGAAAGGATTGAAAGAACTAAACAGATATGCAATAATGTACAGTATAATTTACTTAGTCCTGAACAATGTGAAAATAGTTGATTCACAGTATTAGTGCTGTAGTGAATATCATTTTACATTTACTATTTTACATTACTTAGAATCACAAGGTCTACTCCTCCATAGCTAACTATTAGCTACTGGGCCATTACAGCTAGGAAGCCATTGCTGTACATTACAGTGAGATCTACCAACCTAAAACTAGTTCCTTGCATGCAAATAATCAAGTGTCATAACTACTAGCATCAATAGTTCTAGATCTAATTTTTTGTCCCTCTAAAAATATTTTTTCTAAAACCATTTAGTCCCTGTTTTTCATACACGTTTCATACCCCCCGACTTGGCAATCATTATCGTGGTGATCTTCCCTCCTCCTGGCAAATTTAATCATGGGGGCTGAGCCCCTCTAAGGGTCAAATCCTAGAATCACCCCTGACTAATATTATATGCAATCAGGCTGGTAATTGGGACACCATATAGTGACAAAATGCCACCTATTACAGTCCACAAGGCATTGTTCAGTACTAGACTGTAACTCAGTGGTGCCTGTTCCTCGTCTTCAAGGCATAGACCCCTGTAGGTTACGGTGATGCATTTTTATGAATATCTTTAAAAATAAAAGGAAGGCAGTAGGAAATAAGGTTTAATGAAATTGACAAACCGTCTAGAGTTGGACACTCCTGCTCTAAAGGAATATTAGACAGGCTCATATTTTGTCTGCTAGGCGAGAGAAAATGTCTAATTAGCTGTAAAGATACATCTGTCATTAGCAAACATTATTTCACTGTGTGATGCTGTCTATTTATTTGTAACAGTTGGATGATGAAAGCACTTTATAATGCCATAGAGAAAATGGCATTGGAATGGATAGTTATGCGTTTATGCAGCCAGTCTCATAATCTTGTCATGATCCCTCTCCAGTCTGTGATCCACTTCATTCAGTGAAGAAAACTCGTTGGGACAAATTGTCAAATAAATACTTAGGTGACCACATCATACATCAAGGCCAGCCTCTTGCTCAACTTAATCTCCTTTTTCCTGATAGAAAACTGCTCCTCAACACACAAGGTGATTGGAAATACACCCATAAATCATAACCACATGATCGATTGTACACTGTTCCTCTGCTGAAGGAGAAAAGTGGCCACAACCTGCTTTCATTGATATTACATTTGTTGCCAACCAGGATGTATCAAACTCCGTGAACTTCTCTTCATCTAAAATTTGTCGTGCAGGAAAGCAGCCATAGCCAGGATACTGAATGCAACTGCGTACCACCCCGACTTATCAAGCTTTGCATACTATAACAAACAAAAAACAAAACCTTTCAATATTTTTAGTTTTATACTACATAAATTGGTGCACTTTGGAACACATGGAAAGAAACTGAGAATAATAAAAGAACATGTAGCGCCCCCTTCGGCCCTCTATGTGGTCGCACACTGTATTAACACTAAATGGGGGCCCTGGATTTGTTCGTCTTTTCCCTTTACGCTGCAATCCAGTCAGACCCTGTGCCAACCTATAAGCTATACCCGGTGCAGTCTTCTCCCCAGCAATATGTAATGATGCAGTTTACTTTAAAACATTTACTACGCAATACTAATCACCTACAGGCATATTAGATTCAAACATATTCAGAACGAACAAGATATATACAATAGCCCTCAGTCCTTTAGTCCATCAGAACACTTAATGAAATTAAAGCAAAGAATCGTGGCAGGCCTGTTCGATGCTCGTGTCCGTGGTGACCACAAATGAAAACGGTCGCTTCACTCCAAAAAGCCAAACAAAAGAAAATAAATAGCCTACCAGTCCACCCTTTTCCGGGGGCATACTGTCGCACACGGTCAGGTGGCGAGCAGGGAAGCAGGCAAGCAGAGCCGTAATTGCAGGCAAACAGGGTTTATTTGGAACGAGACAGGGTGGACACCAACTAACACTAGCACACATCAATGACCAATCTAGGGATACTCACACAGACGTGGACTAAATGCACAGGACAAGTCAAGAGAAACAGGAAACAGATGATGACAATCAGGTATTAACATGAGGTAACGAGGTGGGCGTGGCACATACGTGTATTGGACGGTGCTGTTTGTGACAGAACCCCCCCCCCCCCCAAAAAAAAAGGCAGGAAAGGCGACAGACGAGACGAGACCAGGAAAACAGGACCTGGAAGACAAAACCACCAAGACCATCAACGGGGCACCGGAAACGGGACAGACACGCAGAACAGGCACAGGGGCAGAAGTCCGGACAGGACCCGACACAAGACAGGGAACGCTGACAAACAGACCAGGAAGGGAGACACAGGGGGAACCCTAACGGGCAGAACAAAAGGGCCAGGAATGAACGGAATACCGACAGGAGCAGGAACAGGCGAGACACAGGAACGAGGAGCAGACAAGGGAGACCAGACAAGAACAAACGGGGGAAACAAGGGAGCCTGAGGGAGCCCAGGCGGGCGACAGGCGGAGGGGCCGCAGGTGACCGGGACGCAGGTGACCAAGGGGACAGGCCGAGGGAGGGACGGAGGGGACATGGAAGGAGCAGGAGGAAATGACAGCGCAGGTGGGCAGGAGGGGGAAGAAAACAGGAGCTGTGGGTGCGGCGGTGGCTGCAGCGGGTAGAGCCGAAGCCGGGACCTCAGGCGCAGCGGCTACAGCAGGCAATTCTTGGCCAGCAGAGGGCGCCACCAAGACAGGCACAGGCAGGTCAGGGACAGGCAGGACAGGTACAGGCAGGTCAGGAACAGGTAGGATAGGCACAGGCAGATCAGGCACGGGCAAAGCAGCATCACCCGGTGGGAGGTCGAGCACTTCAGCCAGGACCGGCGCTTCCAAGTGGTGCACTGTCCCTTTAAGGGATCGTGGGACCCATGGGATACCATCCAGCACTGTCCTGGCCCCTTTAAGCGCTAAGCGAGTTCCCAGGAAGGGGGAAACTGTCCACGAAGACAGCGGGGCTGTCCGGGGTCCATTCCGCAGAACTCCCAAACGGGAGGGCTTCCTCCAGCTCACCAGCGGGAAGAGGAGTGGCAAGAGAAACGGACCGGATGAAGATCATCAGTTCTTCCTCCTACCTCTGTTCTCCTCTCCTCTTCTTCTTCCTCCAGCTTTGGCAAGTCGACTGAGACGGGGCGGACTTAGAGCAAGCGGCTGGAACCGCCTCTCTGTTACTCTCTCAACCACCTGTCGAAGGTTGTCGCGCACTTCCGCAATGATGTGCGTGTCTTTGTGCGGAGACATTCCCTGAAGAAAGGTCCTGCATTGGCTGGCTAAATCCCTGGCTACAGGGTCCTCACAGACCTCACGCTGGTTTAGCCAGGAAATTACCTCTTGCAGGGTGAATCTGTTCTCCTCTCAGTGCGGCATTTTTTCCACTCTCCACAGCTTACCACTAGTCCTTCAGAAGACGAACAGTCTTGTGACCTCAGATCCAGTGGGCTTCTCCCTCCTTTTGGCGGGGTGCACTGGTGTTTTCTCCACTACAGTGTGCAGCGAGTCCCCCGACAAGACTGGCAGTCTTGTCGCCTTCACTTCCCACCAGCCTCTCCCTATTCCCGCACCAGACTTCCCACGCTAGCTTTCCCGCTCCCCCCCACCCTTCCCTGATTGGTGGATATAAAAACAGTATCAAATCAATCAAATCAAAGTTAAAGGAAACAAGAACGTAAAACACATTTATGCAGTGCCTGCACCAACGCAGCACTTACAGCTCACCCTATCCATACTCCACAAAATAAAAAGAATCAAACACCAGACTACAAACACATATCTAAAGTCATCCTTAACTGATAATAATAGTATTTCAAATCTACATTATGCATAGATTTGTAAAGGTGTCTCGGTTCTGCACCTTGTGAGAATAGTAAATGTGACTGCATTGAATTAATTTCAACTTCCTTAAGTTCCAGTTCACTTCCAGATCTGCTTCCTGCAGGTTTTTTTTCCCCAATTCCAAATCCAATTTCATTTGCTGATTTGAATTAGAATTGATGAGTTCAATGTCCCCAACACTGTACCCCACTAGTGCTACTTTGCTAAATAGAATGTACCTTAACACAACTTGGCCTGGTGAGGGTTGTGGTGCCAGCATGCTGTTGGATCAGTCCTCCCTCACAGAAACTCCAGCCTGATCTGGGGAACCCCATACATTCATAAGCCAGCCCAGAGATATAATTCCTCCAGAGCATCTTGGGTGGGCCTGCCCTGTGGGATAGGCTCAGAGCAGTTCCATTGAGAGCCAACCAATTGGCATCACAATACCTGAATCACTTCAGCTGCCTGCTGATCTCCAAAGTTCTTACCCTATCACAGAGTGAGGCTGGCAACCCTGCAGAGGAAACTGATTTTGGCTGCTTGAAGGGACAACCTTGTTGCCTAGGTAATTACCCATAGTTCATTACCATAGGTAAAGATAGATTGACCGGAAGTCCACAAACAACTTCAGACTTTTGATGCAGCCACTGAACAATCCACTGGTCAATCTCATGCTACTTGTGGAAATGATCCTCCACTAAGTGGAGACTTTTCCCCTTTGACCTGATTTGGAGTAAACCCTTTTTCAGAGGAAATGCCATAGCTTTCGATTTGGCAATACCTGCAACTTCACACTGCCATGGATTGGGGTGCTGGTCCTGGTTGCATGAGATCAGAGGCAGAACATCTGCAAACTGTTCTGTATACAGGAATCATCTTCCATCAGATCACAAACAGGAGTGAAATTATGATTTACCCTCGCCAGAGGCCATCAACCACTCTAAATGACTTTGAGCCAATCGTTTGTGAGAGATAAAAGTTGGTCCACTGTTCCATGAAGAGACTGGAATCAGCATTTCCCCCAGAAATCACCTCTCCAATGTCTTAGCATAGGCTTTGCCACACACGCTCAGAATTGTGATTCCCTATAGCTGGAACAAACTCTGTTGCTCCTTTTTAAAAGTGGGGACCATTACCCCCGTTTGCAAGTACATTCATGTAACATTGGAGAGAGATATCAGCTGCACCACCCCCAACAGCATCCTGCTGCTTTTTTTTTTTTAACAATGTATCTCTGAATGAATTTCATCTACTCTTTCAGCTTTTCCACCAAAGAGACCTCAAACCACCATAGCATCTGCATACTGTAGATCCTAATTCACTAAAAGTCTAACAATGCCTCCTGGTGAAAGGGCACTTCTTCACCTGGCTAATTGAGATCCTGACTTGTTCCTGAGTGAAACTGTTTGCCAGCCAGCAGTCTCTCTCCATAGCCTTTCCAAACTTCATCCATCTACAAGCTTTGACCTCCGACATAGCATCAGAGGCAATCATTATATTTGGACCTAAGGGGCTGTGGTGTCATATACACTTACAGGCATTCTTTTGTTCGACCATGACTTGCAGAGAAGTCCATATAACAATTCATCACTCCGGGAGGCCATTCTTCTTCATGACATTGTCTTTGAGTATCTCCATTGTTCCCACCATGAGTGCTGAAAGCTCCCAGTTGTCATGCCTTGCTCATCTGATCTTCCCGTGTGCCATGCCCCCTTCATTTACCTTGTGTAGAATCCCGGTGTTCTCAGCTGTGTCTAGTTGTTGTTAATTAGTCTTGTTGTATTAAGTGCTTTATTAAGTCTTACCCCTATCTGGTCATTAAAGTTGGTCTTGTGTGTGTCCTTTAATTTTTTTGGCTATTTTCCCCGATAAACCCCCATTTATCCAACCTCATGGCTTCTGTGCGACTTCCGCGAAATGCAACATTGACTGAATGACTGGACCAATAAAGAAGATGCCTCACCTTTCTGGTGAATGAGGTGCTTTACTGGCTCAATCAGCCTGAGGTACAGTGTGACCCCGTGGCTCCAGTCCTCATCTTCTGGACTAGGGACACCCTGGAAGTGATGTCCCTGTCCGAGGACTCTCACCTCACTGAAGAGGTGAGGGAGAACCTGCAGCGGCTGAAGTGCGGTTTGGCAGAAAATGTAATGAAGCAAGTTGCGCTGGAGTGCCGCTCAGACCACTGGCAGAATTGCCCAATGTGTCCCCACCTCCAAGAAAAGCTGCCTGGAAGAAAAAGTAGAGACTGCAGACAGGAAGACATGCCGGATGTCTTCTTGGGGTCCATCTGCATCCCTTGTGGTGTGTTGGAAGGACCCCTCCTGATACTCAGCTTTGCCTGCCCGATACCACTCTCTCTGCACCCAAAGCTCATCTGCATGCTGCTTCACTGTTGACGCCTGAGGTCTGCGCTGCCGCGCCTGTTCCCAAGTCGGCACCTGAAGCCGCAATTCCTGTCCAGGCGGTTTCTGCTCCAGCCCCCATGGTTTTTGTCCCAACGGTTCCTGAGGCAATAATGACTTAATGGTTAGGGAAACACACTTGCAATTAAAAGATTGGAGGTTTGAATCTTCGACCAGCAAAGCACCACTGAGGTACCCTGAGCAAGGTACCATCCCCAAGCACTGCTCCCCGGGTGTTGAATTAGCTGCCCTCTGGTACATATGGATTAAATGCAGAGGAAACATTTCATTGTTGTGTGCAGTGGTATGTCAGAAATGACAATTAATCATTAAGTTCCTGTCCTGATGGTTCCTGCTCCAGCCCCCATGCCCCCATCTCCTGTGCCTGAGGAGGTCCTCAACTGTTGTACCACCCCCCCCATGGTGGTCTGGCCTCAGATGCCTTGTCGGTCACCTGTGCTTTTGCTGGTTGTGGCTATGCCTTTGCCTGCCATGGCGCCTCCTCGCTTCCTCCAGTGTCCCCTTCGCCTGCCTCCAGGTGCAGTCTCTCTGCCTTCCTCCTTGCCCCCTTCAGTGTCCCCTCTGACTCTTGCCTCGCGGTCACCAAGGATCCCTCTGGCCCCAGCCTCACGGTTGCCTGTGGCCTCTGTGACTCCCACCTTCTGCTTGCCAGGGTTTCCTCCGGCTCCCTGGTGCCCTCTGTCCTATGCTTCCTTGCCCCTTGTGTTTCCCCCCTGTCCTTCTGTTCCTCCTGTTGGTTTTCTGTCCCCTGGTGTGGTCCCTTTGTTGTTCCTGTCTTTGGTGTCCCTGTGTCTGTCTGCATTCCCCGTGGTTGGTTGTCCTGGTTGGTTTCTTGGTCCTTATTCTATGTGTCAGTGCTGTTTCCTGTGGTGCGTTAAACATCTTGCTTTTGTTTCCCCAGGTGCTGTCCCATTGTGCCCTGCTACCCTTGTGTTGCCCCTTTGCTACCTGTAGCTATGCCTGGAGTGTGCACCTTTCTGGGTTCTGTCATGTCCTACTCGTCCGATCCTCCCATGCGGCACGCCCCCTCATTTACCTTGTGTGAAACCCTTGTGTTCCCAGCTGTATCGAGTTCTTGTTAATTAGTCATGTGGTAATAAGTGCTTCATAGTCAATCTTACCCCTCTCTGGTCATTGACATTGGTCTTGCATGTGTCCTGTGTTTTTTTGGTTATTTTCCCTGAATAAATCCCTGTTTACCCAACCTCACGGCTTCTGTGCTGCTTCCCTGGAACGCAACCGTGACACCAGAAGTGCCATGGAGTCCATATTTGGTACCCTTTCAAGCTCCTCACCCACTTTCTCCCAGAAGGTAGCATACTCCAATCTGCTGTCTATCACATTCACACATACAAATAGAAGATTATTCTTTCCTGCAACTTGCATATTGGCAACCCTTTGGTCCACTGGGATGAACTGCATAGCTCTAAGTCTGGAAAGTCTAAACATTTCAAAACCCCACTGAGGTGCTTCACCTTGGGGAACTCCAGAGCAGGAGAGACTCCACCCCTAATGGGAAAGTTTACCCACTTGATGCATAAGTAGGACCAACTCAATCAAGCCAACAGCTTTCCATCTCCTGCGTTAGCTCAGGTTCCTTCTTCACCAGGAACATTCAACATTGCCAAAGCCAGTATCCATTTGCCAGCTTTGGCTACAGGGATGGCATCCAGTGATCGTATTGCAGAAAGGGATCTCTGTTTTTCTCTAACCTTAGTTAGCTTAGTTGGATTGCAGTTTGTCTTCCTTATGCCCACAAGTGTGTTTGCTAAGAGAGGCTATTTGAGGAAATCAGTCTTCGAGTGATAGCTATAGGTCTGTGGATCGGTAAAGCACACAAACCCCTCAACAATATAAGGTCATGATCTTAGGACATGCTAGAGATTTTAATTGTATTTGTACTTCACATTTAAGCATGCACTGTGTAGACTAATACCTCAAAGCTTAGACCTGTCAATGATTTGATTTTTTTCACCTTATTTTGCTAATTAATTTAGCATTATTATTGTCTGTATTTATAACCCCAAATTATTTTTACTAAATAGGTGACTAGGACTGCCCACATCATTTGTAATTTCTATACTTCCTATACTGTTTATTTTAAGCTTTCTATTCTTTGTTTATTTTTGCAGTCAGAAACAAAGATACATTAATAATAAGGCATCAACTAATAAACACCCACACTTCAGAAATCCACTGCCAGCCATGATTTGATGTTGTTTGTATATGCTGAGTTTTGTTTAAAGTTTATATTATATATGGTAACTGTGTATTATTTTAATTTATTCACACATTAAATTTAATTACTCTTTTTAGATTACTAATGCAACTTGTGGTAGCATAACAAGGAATACTACTGTGGAATAATTTAATATGCTTTAAAAAAGAAATCAATATGAGAAATTAAATTAAATCACAGATGACGTTTTTGCATGTATGACGCAAATGACGTTTCCTATGGACTTCCTTGTCCAGTGGCAGGAGTTACTTGCTATAGAATGGCAGTTCAACACATTTTCCTTTTTTTCCACTAAGCCCAACAGATACATCTGTGGTTGGTTCACGCCAATTATATTATACGTATTATATTTAATGTTAGAGACAGAGAGAGAGAGAGAGAGAGAGAGAGAGAGAGAGAGAGAACACTTTATCGTCTTACAAATTAGAGAGCATCATATTTTAAATACTTTTAAGTATTCCATTGCTAAATTACTCCACCAAAGCCATAATAGCATTTTAAAACAAATTTGTCCACAATATGCTTGAATATACAGTAAGCTGCATGAATCATGAATCACTCGTAAACTATTAGAATGTTGCTTTGTTTCTACAAACCTTATGATATAACATACTGTAATATATTGTGACAGGAAGATAAGCGACTCTAAAGGATGATTTTAAACTCTCTGCAAACCTGAAACAGGGCTGAGATAGAGAGCCATCCGATTAGCCTGGCCAAAAAAACTCCAAGAATATCACAAGAAGATGTATGTTACATTTGCTTAGTGCATTTAAAGTAATGCTATTAGGCAATTAACTGAGCCGTTTATTGTAAATCAGACATCAGCGCTGTGATAGATAGATAGATAGATAGATAGATAGATAGATAGATAGATAGATAATTACTTTAATTGCATTTCGTTTCTAATCACTCTTCGTTCCTCCTAATACGACTCAGAGAAAGCAGCGCCATGTATGGAAGCTAAGCTTTAGGACCCGGGGGGAGCGCGCCGCCAGCTGCAGGAGAGTACACATGGATAGATCTGTATGCATTGCTGTCCGCAATACCAGCAGCACAGATAACGGTCCAAGATTCCCATCAACGGAGGGATTAGCTTTCTCCTTTGGATCTTGACTTGGTGGTGTGTTATTAAGCACTTAAAAGTAGACTGTCATACAACTTCCACTATTTTTGACTTCCGGTCTTACTTATTCTACCTTGTACAGTATATTTGCGCTCAAAGATAGTGCCTGCTGTAAGGGGAAGTTGCATGCATCATCAATGTGATCGTAGAAGAGGTATGTCTCGAAATTAAATAGGAGGCGAACCAGCGACCACACCGGTTGTCAGTAACGTGGGTAAGTGTCAGTTTTGTCTAAAAGTTGTTCTGTGGGTACGCAGGTATGAAGCTTTGCGAGTTATGGATGACCGCGCGTTTCTGCGAAGTTACAGTATATCTCTTTCACTAGTGCTTCCTAAAGAAAAACAAATCAGTGTAACAGAACGAATAAATCGTTCACGATATATTATTTGAAAGACACGTATTTCTTTGGACTTTGAATATCTCAATTCATCATTGTACTGCATCACTTGTCGACTTTGAAGTGACAGGCTGTAAATTTGTCACATTGTTTAACTATAATTATCTGCCGTCTACGATGCGTTTATTTATGCGATCAGTATATATTGCAACATTTAACATTGTTAAAAGTTAACATATATATTTTCCTGCATGATCGAAGTTGTACATTTGTAACTTTCATGTCTGTCTGAGATTTTTTATTGTATCTAATGGTCATTTCTAACTATACGTCGAACCTGAATGTATTTGCTCGAACAGTTTTCCTGAATCCTTGTCTGGGATCAACCCGCGTGCATCATTGATGAGGACTAACTCACTGGGGAGCGTTTCCCCCTTATTTGAGTTTGTCCTCCATGTGTCTGAATGACGATATTAAAGGAAGCTGATCTACCTCGTCACCCAGTCCCAGTTCGCACTGAGGCCAATCATATTACTTTTCAACAACACTAATATTGATCAATGCAATGATGCAGTTACCATTCATTTTTAATATTAGATTACTACAATTCGTGCTACTAGTTCAGTTTTATTTATTGAATTGGATACGAAATCGTGCAGCTGAATTCGGAACTCACCTTGCCCTTTCAGTCATCGATCGTCTAACTATAATTTCGATTCAAGCTGTAATATGCGTATTGTAATTTCGGCATAAAATTTAATTATGAAAGAAAGAATATTTCATTTGGTCGTTTTCGGAGTAGGTGGTAGAATTTTGATAGTTGCCATAAGATTCCCTAGATACTATTAGTGAAGAAAGTCAAGAAACTATATTTTATATTTTATATTTTTAGGAAAAATAAATGTCTTATGTTGAAAAGGTGACAATTTAACTAAGACATGACTTGTCCTTACTTGATTCTACGGTGAACTGGATGCGTGATCGGGGTGCTGGGCGCCCAAGTCCCAAGCGAGCTACTGGTGTCTTCGACGGGATCAAACAGTTACTCCGCATTGTTCCTGTAAAATGATACATGCATACATTGCATGACATACGGCATCAGAATTCCGTCTGCAAGAACATTTCTTTTATCAAATGCACATAACTGCGCACTGAGCAAATGTATTACCAGGAACTTCTACGGTCTATTTTGATTACCCGAATTAGTAATACAACAGTAAAACAATAGGCTGTCATATTAAGTTCGAATATCAATTGATTGGTGCAGTTACATGAAAGCATCGGAATGAACCTCAAAGTGTGGGCGTTCAGATCTGTTGATTGCCCTGAAACGTTTCCTTTGGTCTTCAGTGGTTTTCGTTTCGTGCGCGGACGCGGGGAGCTGTTCAATTGCCATAGTGCTGAAAGTTTATTTTAAAGGGCGCGTATTCGGGAGTATTTAGCTATCGGTTGGCAGTAAAGAAAATGCATAAATGATTAAGTTCATGTGCTTCTTAATACTTATTTTGATTTTAGAGGTACAAAGGCGTGACAGCCAGAGGGGAAAGTACATTATAGCATTGCGTTTTCAGGGAAATTGGTTAGTATAAAAACAATAGGAAAAAATAATGGTATAGGTTAAATTAAAACATGGTTTTATTAAGCACATTATAATTTATGATTTGTGTACATCCATTTCCATACACTGCATGATTCCTGCATAATTTGCACCACCTTTTAAATTGCAAATTTTGAAATTAACAGCATGCATAACAAAACAAAGCTTTGGAATTTGGAGCCTCTCATTATCATATGTCGTGTGTAAATGCAAAATTGAGAAGGTCAAATATAATTATGAATGTAATACTGTCAGTCATACTAATTTAAATGTTTAAACAATTTACAATCACTTCTGCTTGGAAGAAGCCATCAAATGAAAACAAATACAATAAATTTGTTTCACAATGCATTTAGAAATATAAATGTAATATAAGGAATGGGACAGTGCCACTGTCACATTATGCCCCTGCTGCTGGGGCACTGTCCCACCCCACATTGTACATGCAGTCTGCATCTTCTCCCTCTATTGCCTGTGTCTTCTCTCTCATTCCGACTGTCTGCCCAAAAATAGGTTATTAAAGTACTCATTCAAACATATTTTCAAAAACTGTGTATTGTTTAGAATTCAGTATTTGATGGAAGCTGGTGCTAGACATTACCCTCAGCCCTTTTTTTACACATTGTCCAGGCTTTCTTGAAGATTGCCTCTCTCCATCGTAATGACATTACTGCTGAGACACAGTAAACTATTCCATTTTATCCTTGGTCAATGCCTGGAACCATTTCAGTACAGACTGACTTCAACTATTATTAATGTTTGCATTCTATAATTAAAGTGTCATTATGCAGTCAATCGGTCTTGTACAGGTATGTTGCCTTTTTGTATTTAAGTCATCTTAGTGTAGTGTTGATTTTGCCTTGAGCTTGTCATTGTCCAGCTGAAATATTCATTTCCACCTCAGGATTTCATCTTTGGTGGACAGAACCGGTTTTCCCTCCTCCGTCTGCCTGTAAATTAGTCCTTCCCTGCTCTTCTGCAGTCCTAATAAGTATCCCCAGTCCTCATAACATGATGCTGTTGTTGCCGTCATGCGTGACCAGCTGCTGCACCAGATCTTTAGTGAATCCTTGGCTTTTAGCTCAAAAACTGACAATTTTCCCTTTAGTCTTTCTTACGCTTTGCAGGATCATTAATGTGTTTTTCTTGCAAACCCCATGTTGGAATTAAATGCTGATATTCATCTCCTCCTAGCCATTGAACGTCATTGACTTTTCAGACCCATAATTCACCACACAGTGGTTTTCCTCACCACACAATTTTTCCAGCGTTCTTGGTATTCAGGAATTTTGGCACTAGTATGCTGATCTTCAGCTTTCCTGACACTGCGCTTCACTCTGCTCTCGTTTAATCTTCCCAGTAGCTACAAACGGTAGTATTGCAGTCTTGACATTTTTATGTTTCACTTTAAATGTATGTGATAAATGGAAAACATGATAAATGTTTGTTTATGCTTCAAAGCAGCTGCAAATGTTAATGCAGAAAAACAGGGCCTGAATGCCAACTGAAGTCAACAGACAAGTTTGGGCAAAATTGGATTTATAAAAATGCAGTTTTAATTAGGTGAGTGTTAGCTAAAAAATCAAAAAGAATGCGAATGGGGAAAGTTACATAATTATGATAAATTTGGTGTATTTTTATGTTTGCTGTAATGTATTCTCATAATTAATTATGGATTGCTTTAGGAAAGCAATTAAAACAATGCAAAACTATGCTCAGTCATGCTTCAGCATGTGGATGGAGGAGGTCTACATCCTAAAGTGTAGTGTTCCTCTACAGATTAGCTACCAATACAGACTACTGGTAAAATATCATACATAAAGTCATTCTCACCTGCCGGAGTGATGTTTGGTGTCACCGCAATTGTGATGCACAAAGAAACCATGGCATGACCAAAAGAAATAACAGCCCTGCTGTTTCTCTGACTTAAAGAAAATAAAATGTGACAAATTGTTATGAGTTTGAGTTCTGGAGTGCACAGTTTTGTCTGAATGATTTAGGAATTAAGCGGTTTGTTGTTAAAGTTTAAACAGCTGTCTGGGGTCATCATTCTTTAGTCTAAAACTGTTTGGTTAATCCTGTGACTCCCAAACAGGTTATAAGAGAGTTAAACTCTCAAAAACCGGCAGAGGCTTTAAACAGGGCACTGTAGCTGATTATTAATATTTACTGGGTTATTAAATAGAAATTTCCATCATATCCCTCCATTAAGCTCACAGACAGTAACAATCAAGGCGACACTTACACTATCTAGAAATGTTTGATAAATGCAAATAAGGAGCCCAGCGCTGCAACCCTCAGGACCAAGGCAGAGGACACACTGCACAGAATGGCAGTCTTTTGTATGGCAGCAGACACTATAGAGATTCCGCTCTGATGCATGTCTCTGCATCTCTTTGGACTGCAGGAGAAAACCATTGTAGTTACACAGGAGAAGGTGACCTGCAGACACAGACAGAGCCAGGGGGAGCATTCAGACACTAAACCCTGGGGCTGCAAGTCCTCAGGACTACACCCTGTGCCCCCAGCTCCGTGCTTTGCATGCATGCATCTAACACACTGACAGTCATTGGAAGATGCCCACATTGTTTCAAGATAGAACACAATGTAATTCTCCTTATTTCCAATATCCCCACACGTGTTAATTGACTGTGGCTAGAAGCCAGTGCTATGATGCCTTGTGAAATTGTGCATATTAAAGTGCTCTGCAGCTGGCAGATAATTGTCCAAATGTATTGTTTTAAGCATTATAAGCAAACGCTCAAAAAAAGCATAAATTAATTCACAAAAAGCAAGTTTTAGTGGTGAGCTTCACTAAACAGTGCTGCATACACTTTGTTTTTCCTGCTTTGTCAGCTTGCACAGAATGCGGCGAATGCTCTCCTCACCTAGATACGGGGGCAGGAAAAGGGCAATACTCAGCAACTGATGGCTCCCTTTCTCTCAGGGGAGTCGTGAGAGGAACATCAGGGGTCAGACTTAAAGTCCCTGTCTTTAGGGGCTTCCTTTGAAGTCTGGATCTTTAAAATCCAGTTCCAGAGGCTAATTCTATTCCTCTGTCTTAGGGAACAGTGATTACCAGTCTGAAGGGATCATTCATAGGTATGTTCCTATGAGTGTCAGCACACATTTGCATTAAAAGGAAAACCTCCTCATCACTACTCTAATAATAAAGGTGTCAGCCTTTCCAAATTGCTTTGAATTTCAGTGCCAAAAGGGGTATTCTTAGTCTGTATCTAGTTTTAATGATGTGTTTTGTTTGTCAAGCCGTTCTCCAGGGATGGACGCTAAATGTTCTACACTTTATCTTTCCAAATTTTATCCTGTACTCTTACAGCGTTTGCATCATGATGTAAAAAATGAGAGGTGATTCCTCTGAAGACTCCATTGTTTTAAAATATATAAATATACGCTATATGACCAAAAATATATGGACATTGGGTTTTCCAGCACCTAATCCTGAAACCGAGGGTATTAATATAAAGTTGTTCCTCCATTGTTGCTTTAATAACCTCTACTCTTCTGAGAAGGCTTTCCATTAGATGCTGGAACATTGCTCGTGAGACTTGCTGCCATTTGGGTTGGGTATTGATGTTGGGTGATCAGGTTACTTTCTGTGACATTGCCTGGCTGCCATTCTGCACCTGAACTCGTTCCCAGATATTTCTGCTTTACGATCACTTAATTTGTGGCAAAAAATTTGGGCATCCTATGATGGTGCCAGGTTGAATGTCACTCACATCATCTACATGACCATATTCTGCAGTCAGTGTTTGTTGCTGCAGGTTGCCTGGCTGTGTGCAGAATTCCACCTGTGAGAGTATGATTCCTCTCATGTTCCTCTCTCAGTACAGGTTATATTCCGATGTTTCGACAATGTAACTCCTGCACAGTCTTACTTCCATGTTCCAACGGCTTTCCCGGTCCTGATCCATCCTGACTCAGCACCTGCTTTCACTACCTTACCCTAATTTTTTTCAGAGCCCCCACCCAGAAAGTCAGGCAGTGTGTGACTGGCGTTAATCCGACAAGTCCTTTTGTGAGGCAACTTTGATTAAAAACGGCTATGGGGATTTCTGTGTGGAAGCAGACCAGTCGGCCATAAAATCCCTATTTCGACGGCAGTCTGCTGGATCCGCTTGTAATGAGGAACACGTATGATCCTGGGCTGCCTGTCCGTTCCCTCAGCGGCTTCCTCGGAGGCTAGTTGACACGTCCCGGCAACTTTGTGCCATAGACCTGAACAGAAATGTTTTCCACCTGGGCGCCCTTCTCCTCGCAAAGCTGTGGATCCATGCCCTTATACCTCAGGATTTGTTTCTTATCATGTTCCTTCTTAATTATACCTGTTACATATTCAGCATCTCACTGTACCAAAGGCCAAATGCCTGCATACCTTTACAGCCCCCAACTCTCCCAGATATCCTCCATTATGTGGTTTATAAAAAGATACATATGTCTCAATAATTAGCTAGCAGTGAAAGGCTGGCAGGAGTTGCCACGCACGGATGAGTTCCACAGACCTAGGAAAAGTGTTACAGCGCTAAGCACACAGTGAAACCAGTATGTACCTCTCTCTCCTAATTGTGGAGGAGTTCACAACCTGACAGAAATTTCTGCAGACACACTTTGTGCCCTGTGACAGCCCAAGTAAGGTGTCTCCAGCATTGCTTTGTGGAATTCAGCCGCAGCTCTGGGCAGAGTATCTCTAGGCCCATGTGGGTACTGCTAGCTATCAAGTGCATTCAGACAACAATCAACTTACTGTGGCCTTACCCCAAATGACTTCTGAAGCCATTTCACTGTCACACACAAATTTCCAAAGTCAGAATGAAATAATGAGTTGTGGTGTGCTCCTGTCATCTGTTAAATCAGTCTTTAACTTGTCTTGGTACTCTGGTAAAATCAACTGTGTTTAATATATTCACAGGTCTTTAGTTTTGGCTCATGCAAATAGTGACGTGGATATTGTCAACACCCAACAGGTGGGACCCTCTCCAGCACCAGATTGTGACCCTTTTTCGTGAGCTACTGTATGAATGCAGAATACTGAAATTCCATTCTGTCTTTCAAAGGACAAATAACTGATTGAATCCATGTCCTGGCTTAACATCACAGCGTTTCCGAGAGTAGCTTTCAATTGGTATCCTCACAACTGACTCATTGAATTCAGATTCTGTAGTGATTGATGAGCCATTTTCATGGAAGAGGGGTGATATCTGGCTATGCTAAAATTGTGTGGTCCCTGTGTGGCAATACTACAAATGTCATTAGGTCTCCCTTAGGTCCAGCTGATCAATATGTCAAAGAAAACACACAAACTGATGAGTAGAGCAGGGCTATTCAATTCAGGCCCTCGATTCCAAATCCAGGCCTTGTTTTCATTTCTCCCAGGTAGTTAGTTT
>JABFEA020000039.1:16295630-16315077 GCA_019775915.2 Cyphomyrus plagiostoma | reverse complement strand
GCTTCACACCTGGCTCACAGGTGAAGGAAGGCTGGAAAATCAGCAGGGCTCGGCCCTCGAGGGCCGTGATTTGAATAAAACTGCCACTCTTCTGGGGAGGCTTTCCACAGGGTTTCCACAAGATTTTGGATTTTTGCCCGTTCACCAGAAGAACATTTGTGAGGTCAGGCACAGATAATATACATGAAGGCTCGGCTTGCAATCTCCTTTCCAGTTCATGCCAAAGGTGCTTGATGGGGTTGAGGTCAGGGCTCTATGTGGGCCAGTCAAGTTTTTCCACACCAAATTCACCAACCATGTTTTTATGGACCTTGCTTTGTGTACTGGGGCCCAGTCAAGCTGGAACAGAAAAGGACCTTCCCCAAACTGTTCCCACAAAGATGAAGCATAGAATAGTCCAAAATGTCTTGGTATGCTGAAGCATTAAGAGTTCCCTTCACTGGAACCAAGGGGCCTAGCCTAACCCATGAAAAATAGCCCCATACCATTATCCCTTCTCCTCCAAACTTTAAGGTTGACACAATGCAGTCAGGCAGGTAATGTTCTCCTGGCAACTGCCAAACTCAGACTCATCCATCAGACTGCCAGACAGAGAAGCATGATTCATTATTCCAAGAACATATTTCCAGTGCTCTTGAGTGCAGTGGCGGCATGCTCTGCACCATCCCATCCGACACTCGCTATTGCGCTTGGTGATGTGGGGCTTTCATGCAGATTCTTGGGCACGGAAGTTCATTCCATGAAGCTCCCGTTGCACAGTTTTTGTGCTGGAGTTAATATGAGAGGAATTTTAGAACTCTGCAGTTATTGCATCAGCAGAGCATTGATGGCTTTTACACACCGGCCCCAGAAGGTGTGTAGACCCAAGCTCTATTAGCTTGTGTAGTACGTCACTGAGTTTTTGGTATATAATCAGTTTCACAAACTGACCATTTACTGTCAGTAGCACAGTGGTGCTGGAGTTAGCACTGTCGCCTCACACCTCTGGCAATGGGGTTTGAGTCTCCCCCGAGCCCCATCCTAGTTTGTTGTATGTTCTCCCCGTGTCATCATGGCACTCTGTTTTCCCCCCAAAGTCCAAAAACATACAATTGCCAAATTGCCTGTAGGTGTGCATGTGTGGTTGAATTGAGTGTGAGTGTGCCCTGTGATGGGTTGGCACCCCATCTTGGGTTGTTCCTTGTCTTGCGTCCATAGATTCCAGACTCTCCAGGACCCTGAATTGGACTAGTGATTGCAGAAAATGGATGGATTTTTCTTTATTATAGCAAGCCATTTTACCAGGAGTTTACAGTTCATTTAAATAAATGGAACTCATTTAAGTGTAACTTTTGTAACTTTTAATACTTAAAGCACTTTTTTATAAACCACTGACCATTGTCATATACATATTCTGGTTATAAATATGCTTAATCTGTCTGTTATTAAATAGCACCTATGTGAATGGAGCATAAAACCAAAAGCATTCTCCGTCACTAAAAATGTTTTTGTGAAAACCCTTCTCAGCTCAAATCAGCCTTATGGCTATAGCAGACTGCAATCAAGTCCATCAATACCAGCTGGGAAACGGTAGCATGAGAGATTAAACAGGGCCCAGTTCATAGCCTCACTGGTGTCCTGTAATGACCATTCTGGGTCCATCTCCAACCTATTTGCAAATCTTTGTTTGTCCATTGACAAAGACAAATTGTTTGATTGAATCGTTTAAGATGCCGTGCTATTTTATTCAGTCAGTCATTTTAAAATAGATTTCAGGATTGTCTGCAGTCCATTGGGTTCAAAAAAGCCTCAGGCTTTAATCTCAAGATAACATGACAACACCCTTGTCCCTGTGAGCAAAAAGCACATTGAATTTCAATTAAAATGTGAGTATGCATTATTTATAGTAGAACAACACAAATTGTGTCGCAAGACAGAAGCACTTCTCCAGTATGATTTAGTTAAGGTATTTGACACAGCCAAGACACTTCAGATTGGTAATTCTATTACATTATTGATTGACAGAAGCTCTGATGTATTATTTTTTGTTGATGCTTATTCTATGTGCAGAATAAATACTTGTATTACATGATTACCTGTCAATTAGGTATTTTCCTGATGTGTGTTAATCTTGGCAGTCAACGTTCTTTTGAAGTCTCTGCTTTAATTTTCACTGAAACTGCTGAAATGCTACCCAGATTAAAATCTAAAATACTGACTAAAATGTTGGATGAACAGCAAAGAAATACGGAGAAGGCAGATCTGTTTTCCCCAGCTGCTTGTGTTTGTCAAACAATGGTGTGGTTTACCCACAGTAAATCCCCGGTTGTATCTCTCATTGCAGAGATAAATCTCTGTACTCCAGAGAGGCGTATAAATTCTGCCTCTTTGGCAAGTTTGAGGCTTATCAGCCAATTGTGTGCAGACCAATGGGGGACATTAGCAGATTTCATCTGCCTAGGATTACTGATATTTTCAGAAAGCAGGATGATGGGAAATTAATGAGACATTTAGTCCTATGAGAGAGGAAAAACTCATGTCCAAAATGTCTCTGAGGATGGCACGATCCCTTTGATTGATCATGTTATCCATCTCTGGTTCTGGGTGTCACTTCCATAGACCCTCTGAACTTCCATGCAGATGGGTGCTGGGGGGTGGGAGTACGTGCAAAAGGACATTTCAGTCATGCAATTGTACTTTAATATATCCTTTGTGTGATTTGTTTGCTACTCAGCATTCAGTAATGACTAGGAGAAGCCATTGTTTAGTAAAGGTATTGTCAGACTGGAGAGTTGTCTGGTGGTGCGCCGAGTGTTGATACCCTGAGGGGGTCCTGACAATGTTCTCCCATCAGTAGAGATTGCCCTTGTGGCCCCAAGGCCTCAGAGTATCAAACCTCATCTTGTTTCTTTAGACCTTGACGTGTGATGCTAGTGCGTGGGTCACTAAAGGAGACAACCATCCTTCTTTACTGTCCTCCCACAGCCTCAGGTGAATCAGGAGCCTCTCCCCCCACCCCTTCCCTGACAGACTCCGTGGCACATGTTTGTCTTGGCGTGAGTGATGAGGCCCAAACATCACATGTCACCATGACGATGCCTGCTCTCTGTCTATCTCCCCTGACCTTCTTTGTCTGATATCCCAGTCACAGCTGTCTCCCCGAACTGGGGGCACGATGAGATTGTTCTGTCAGATGTTTGTGAATTCGTACACCCTGCTCACACTTACATATATCTGTGCTTTACACACAATGTTTTCCCTGTCCCCAATTTCACATGCATGTAGGTCAGGCAGTGAGTCAATAAGATAATGTTTGAAAGCATCAGCATGACCATTCCGATGTTATATCATCTGCTGGGTAATTTACTTCCAAGGAAGATGATCTATGTATGTCTGAATGTCTATGTGTTCCTGAGTCTCTGGTTTATGACCTACTTGACTGAACATCCATTGTAGCTATTTCTGTGCCTGCATTCTCAGCTCTTCACAATAAGCTTCCTCAGATGAGCCCCTACTCCACTCTCTTCATCGCCTCTACACTGCTGGATTGTTCTGAAGGTCTTGAAGAATTAGAAGTGTCTTAAAGAATCTTTTTGTTTGGCTTGTGGAGCTTTTGAGGTGGAGTTTGTTGGCAACACACCACATAATTTACAGGAAACCCAACTGCCTCTGATTAGTTTCAGCCCATCAGACTCTCTTGGATGTTGCTGGTCTTTAGACTGGCATTAAAGCAATTCTGCATCCATAACCAATTAGAAATGCAGTTGAACAAAGGCTCTCTCCGATGAACAGTAACAGAGTGAGGAACTACATTACAATAAAATGAACTTTTTAAGTTAAAATGAATAAATTGAAAATAGTTTTCAGAAAAATAAATGAGGAGACGATGAGAATGAAGGAAATAGGTAAAATTTTCCATCAAATGCTAATATTAAAATATAAGGAACAGGTGTGGTAAGAAAAGAGTGTGTACACATTGTGGAGGCCTATAGAACTGCATATTAGTGCCTGAATGTGGACTAGCTATTGGGGTGCAGCCATTATGGATTTCTCCCACTGTGTTGTGGGGGAGTGGAGCGCTCAAGATAGATTTTTTTTTTCCATTTTCTTCCCCATTTTAGTCCTTTTATTTGACTCGGAGTCCTTATTCATCTGTGTCTGTCCATAAATGCATGTGTTTGTGTGCAAATTGTCCAGGAAAACAGGAGCTTTATCTTCTTCCATCTCGTCCTTGGCTCTGAGCCAGTCCCTTTCTCCGGATTCGGTCTGTATGTAAAAGAGGCACTTTTCAGTGCAGTCATGCTGTATTGCTCTGTGATCTTTCAGAACAGCTCATTTTTTCCACCCTGTTCTGTAATTACGGCCACTTGGTCTGTTTTCACTGGCATCACAAAGCAGCTGCGACTTTGGCTGCAGCATACAATGCCCAGAGCTCCAATTCCTGCCTGCAGCATACAATCATGGTTCGAATTGCAGGGGGTACTGTACCCCACGATTAAGACCCAAACCCCACCCCCTCCCCCCCCAAGACACAAAAATAGCATTTTGGGGGGGGGGTTAACATTTTTCTTTTGTTGTAAAAAAAATAAGATAAACTTTTCCTACAAGGTGAGATTATGTAAAACGATTTCAGACACCCCTAAAGTGGACTGTACCATTTTAACCACCTCGACGCTAAAGGCAGGTTAGCCATTCGGTTGCATCATTCATTACCTGTTCGTTGTGTTTGTCATGGTACTGTTTGTCGTGCGTTGGTAAATGTAAGCAGCCAGCAGAAGTCTAGCCTATTGAAAATGTGTTATTTTACAAACTTCATTTATTCGTTTAAGTGTTTCATCTACTAATGCAAGCTGACGTCTTTATAAGTTTAATTACTTACCATTGTCCTTCTGAGGCTCGTGTTCTGTCGAGTTGAGCTATTTTGTCGAGGTAAACTACCGTAGTGCTAATCAATAGCCCTAACCATAGCTTACCTCGACAGAACACCGGTACAATGAACTTTAGTTAAGTTAACTAGCCAGATAAGCTAAGTTCTCTATTTAAACCAGGCTTATTTGGTTAGGTGAAATCGATCATGGTCATTTTCCAATGAGATGAACTCTCTATTTTTCATTCTCATTTTATCATGAATAAATTGTGCCTTTCTGAAATTAGTTTGCCGCATAGCCTGTGTGGTTTGTTACTAGGCTAATGTTAATGCATAAGAAGGTCTAACGTTATGGTCTGAAAAAACAGTACTATAAGTGAAACCTATAGGGGCTACGTGAAAAAAAACTAGCTAACAAATAATAAGCCCTATTTGAATTTTAGTGGTATTGATTCTGCATTCCACAATTTCATATTTATAGACATTCTTAGAAGCTTCATCTGATAGCCCAGATACTGTTTTGTTAAATATAGATTAGATTTGATTCACAGATACAATAAAGGAAACGGAAAGATGGAGACATCAGACACTTTTTTGGTGGTAAAAGAATAAAATATAGAATAGAATATGTCTTTATTATCATTGTCATAGATACAACGAATTTGAAAGTGCTCTCTGATCAGTGCATCATCCATAAATTACAACAGTACAACAAGTATTCACACAAACATACTTCATAAAACAAAACATGAGACGTACAAAAACATCCAAACGCGGCACCGATGAGACACTGAGCCGCTGCAATTGCGTGTGCAGCCATGACGTAAGTAAAAAAGAGCAAGTAGGAAATATTAGAGAAGGCAGGATGAGGACAGTGTTCAGGCAGCAGGAAGATGGCAGGATGAGGACAGTGTTCAGGCAGCAGGAAGATGGCAGGATAAGGACAGTGTTCAGGCAGCAGGAAGATTGCAGGATGAGGACAGTGTTCAGGCAGCAGGAAGATGGCAGGATGAGGACAGTGTTCAGGCAGCAGGAAGATGGCAGGATAAGGACAGTGTGCAGAACCATGAGGTGAGTTAGGAATTAGGCTGTACTTTAAGATCTACTGTATCCTCAAGATAGATATTAGCCTAATAGGCAAATATTTATTTCTGAAGACTGTTGGAGCTGGGGGGACTGAGAGGGCAGGAATAACACTGGACCAGACCAGGCTGTTTGTAGTTACTAGTAAACATCTTCTAAGATAATTAGTTATCAAAACCAAATTCTTTTAGATAATTTAGATGTTCTGTATTAATCTCATTTTGTCACATGTCCAGACCATGACCGTGTGTTGCATACATGTTAGTAAACACTGTTAGTATATGTTAGTAAGCATCTTGCACTCTTAACATTGATCCTGGCTATTTGAATTGATTCACCTGTATTCCTGCCGCTTCTGCAAAGTGGCTCCCAAGTTGCACCTCGGCTGCCCCTCGTGACATCACAGCTGAAGCTGACCTTTGTTTTTCTTTGATGATCTGCCTTGTTTGCTCCACAATGGGGCATTCGGCTCTGGAAAGGAAGCTGCTCTTTTTTTGCAGCCTCTTTCATTAATTCAGTGTTTCAGAAAAAAGAGGAGACGTTCATTGGTCTTTAAGTTTTGTGCGGCTACAGCAGGTAGGTGCTGTATAATTTAGTAGGTTTTAATGTCACAAAACCACAAGAGGTCCTGGGGAGGAGGTGAGCTGTAATTGGGGAATTTTTTGTTTCATCCCAAGCACTTTTTAGGCGACTTTTAAGTGTGGACTTTCCTGCGGTTTGGCACAGATGCCATGTGGTGTCAGGTACCGTATCCTGGTTCCCTGGAGAGACGTTCTTACCCTTGGGCTGCGAAGCTCTGCTCATGCTCCCTGAGGAGGCAGAGTGGGAGGAGCAGATCCATAAATCCACCCTAATGAAAGACGTCCTCTTTAAAGAACAAATTCTCCCTGCTGATGGACGAGGAAGAGCACCGTCTTTCATCCTTCATAGTGAGACGGGCCTCCACGCGTCCTACACACAACATGTAACTCCTCCATGCAGCCGTGTGATAAAAAAACAATAGAAAGATAAACCGGAACGATCAATTATAAACAAACACGGACATGTCCGCTCATGCTCTCTGCGAGGGCGATTCCCATGGAAATGTGCCACTGTCACAGCTGGCGTTCAGCTCCGCAGATCTTGATGTAGTGATGCAAATACACGGTGCTTACAGCTGTTTTCCATTTCATTAAGATCTTTCTGGCGCTTTCTTGGCAGAATGACAGCATCACTCTCCATATATAACGACATTCACACAGATGGCTGTCCAGTGTGTGAGACTCAAGCATCAGACCTGAAGCGACAATAGCTTCTGAAAGATGGTGAAGGAGAATGTGTCTGTGCCCTAAATATGATATTACCTATTTGTAATTCTTGTGTTGGATTTCCTTTGTAAGAGCATAACCTGAGTCCAATTCAATCTAAACAAAGCTGGATAATTATTGACCCCCACGACCCTGAAGAAGACAAGCAGTTTCAGAAAATGGTTAGATGGATGGAGTTATTGAGCTGATGTACTAGGTACATTACAATGCACCAACAGCTTACACATTCTTTAATCAAATTTGTTATTTGTTTATCAGCCCTTGAAATGCAATGCTGGCTGTTGTCTTTGCAGCATGTGTCTTGAGGGGGAAGGATCTCGTATGAAGACTAGTTTGTGATTTGGGGCAGTCAGCACTGGACAGAAGGACTGAGTAATGCTGTGTGCTGAGCTGCTCTATCAGTACTCAGCTAAAGGCTGTACTCTCCCTTTGCTGGAGGCCCTGGACATTTTGCTTGATGACCTGTTGGTTTGCCCAGTGGATATAATTTGTCCCCTTTAATTACAAAAAGAAATAAATTGTTATTCAATGGTGAGATCCTGGGAAATGAGCTTTGGGCTTCGGTGCACTGCTGTCCCCACGGGAGACTGATGTGAAAGGATGGGGGGGGGCCTCCTTGTATGCTGGAAGCTTTTGTTGTAGCTGGGAGTATTGATAGGTCCTCATTTGTCAGCGACAGGGAAAACTGATTGAGTATCTTTCCATTGAATCCTCATTTATCCAACAAGTCTCCTTTTTTATTTTGGACCCTTCCATTGCTTTTAATTTCACACTAGAGAGAAATGCCCCATCTTATTGATATTTGTGGGATAAATGAGTTTCCATTGATGGGGACTCAGTGGCTGCAGGCTCGCCACCTGAGCAGAAAGCGAGGTGAGGCCTTGGACCTGACCTCTATGGCACGGCGCCCTTGTCTGTGCCCCAAATCGAGGTGTCTGTCTTTTATCAGAAAAGTAATAGAAAACATCCAGTCCAACTAATTTTCTTTATTTGTGTTGTACAAATGTATTTTTCATCGATTCATCCATTTTTTGCTTATCCAGCTAGGACAGGTGAGACAAAGACTATTAGGCATTTATGAAATGTATGGTCGTCCCGTCCTGGGTGACCTCGCTGTGATCGTCGTATGTCCTGCCATCGGCTCCAGGCTGCCTGCCACCCAGTACTGTGTGAGTTGCATAGACATATGGAAAAATGGACGAGGTACATGGTAGGGACCCCTGGAAAGGACATACACGTACACATTTTATCCCTAAAACACACACAAACTTAATAGTTTGTGGGGATGCCCCATTGATTTGCATTTTAATGCAATTAATGATCCTTATCCCCAAACCAACAAAACAGATAAAAACCGATGAGAAGCCAGTTGGATTTCTTAGAAATAGATTAAGTATCAGGTTGTTTTATGTAGGACAATTTTTCTTAAACTTTTTCTTCACAATAATAAAAAAGCAAGGCATGCACAGAAGCCAGCTTTACACTCCAATGCTATCAGAATGTGAGAATACAGATAAAATATGCATTCTTAATCTGATGCCTGCTTGATCTAATTGTTTTATTGTGTTGCTTTTTTTAAGCAAGATCATAGATGTATAACCATGAATATATGCAGAAGAACTCCAGACCCTGGATTGAATCCTCTGTCCTTTGGTGAATAATGAACTGTCCTGGACGTTACATTGTCACATAAAGATGATCACTCCTAGATGTCATTAAATGGACACCCATTAAAGTGCTGCGGCCTGTCTAGAGAAGAGAGATTCCCTCTCATCACTGTCTGAACAGAACAGATAAGTCACCCAGCTGCAGGTCTGTCTACCCCTCAGATGTGTGACAGGGGGCACTCTGTCAGTTCATCCGAATTCCCTGTGGTGTCTATCACCCCCTCCTCTACTGAGCTTTGACACCATGGGGCACTATTTTCTCATCACCACTGGTAGCCCCCCACCCCCCTCCGGGAAGGGGTGGTCTCGATGGAGTGGAGTGGCTCTGTAAACTGCCCGCTGGGCAGAGTGAGCGAGGAGGCGTGGTAGCATCCCGGCTGTCCTGACCCATGTCGCCTCGCCCGCCTCGCCATGTCCCCCAGTGTGACACTAATGCACACGCTGGCGCCTCATCTCCTCTAGATCTGGGGTCAAAGGTCAGCATCCCACAGCAGCACCCGAAGAGAGCATTAGCAGCAATGAACACGCCTCCGTCAGCACTACCCCTTTGCCACCCATTACTCTTCCCAGCATCCTCTCCTCTTTTATGCTTTGGCTATTTCCTGTCGCGCTCTATTACGCCCTCTAATGCCATGTGATGGTGGGGGAGGGGTGAGAGGTACATAAGCCGCCGTCCCATCAGTCTCTCTGTTTGCCTATAGCTCTGCCATCATCAGGGTAAGGAAGACGGATGTATGTGCTGGGTCAGCTGCCCAGCGCATCACAGCGGCGATACGCGCAACCCGCGGGCGTCCAAGCAGAACCGGCCACATGGGGACCCGCTGATGGCCTCTTGTATGTTTTTCCTAACCTAAAGTATATTCAGGATGCCCAGGCAGAGGCTATCCATCCACATCAGGCATAAGGAACCGGAACCATATGAGGTGATGTGGGTTGCTTGGTATTTATGCCTTTGTGTATGTGTCAGTGGAGCTATTTTGCCTGGAAATGACAAAGAAAGCATTACCACCTGGATTAATAAAAGTCTAAATACATCCCTAATTAGTGCCAAAAATCAATTTAAAAAAAGCTCTACTTAAAACCAGTACCCAGACAAGCCCGACACACAAACACATGAATACAGCTGCCTGCGTCCTTGAGAAAACGCTATTCAGCATAAAAGATTGTTTCAAGACAAACATTCCTTATGGAGATGCCTAATCAATCCACTCTTCCTGCAGGGGGCAGGGTGGTTGGGGAGTGATCCTGCTTGTTAAAACCTCTAAAAGGGCCAGAGTGAAACAGAGGAAGCTGCTTCAACTTCAAAGCTAGTGCGAATTAATTCAGAGTAGTGTTTCTAATTTATTGCACGTCAAAGGGGGGAGATGTTTGAATTTAGTGCCAGGCATGTTTGAAGATGGGCTGTTCGCAAGATAAAGAGGGGCTGCTTATTACTGACACAGTGGTTTGGTTTTTTTTGGGTACTGCCTTCCAAACTTAAGTGGCTGAGTTTGAATAATGACACGCTGAATGCAGCATCAAACGGACTTGCACAACAGCTTGCAAACTGCTTGTTATGTCAGCTCCGTGTAGACGTTACAATGAATGGATAGTGCCGATGTGTGCATAATGTGTGGATGGAATTTAATTATTTTTGAGGCGACACTCCAGGACATCCCCTGCCCCGTGTCTCCTGGGACAGGCTCCAGACTCTTCTCAACCCTATACATGTTAAGCGGTTCTAGAAAAATGGCTGAATTTTAATTCTGAAGCTTGGTGACAGGTATCAAATAACAATTTTCTGTTGTCAGTTTTTCTTGAACAGAGTCATTGTGCCTAATGCCTGTAAAAAACTGTTTAAAACCACTAAACAATGACCTTCTGACAGGCCATAGGTCCACTTTGGACTGTAGCATCTTCATGTAGTTCAGGTCGGAGTCTTGGTTCATAGAGTCTAAATCATCAGTACCTGTGATGGCAGCACATCCTTTTGAAGGAGTCATTGCTCTTAAAGAAGCTTTTAAAGATGATTCAGACAAATGCCATATTATGTTTTTTTACCCCATACTGTCTTTCTTCAAGGTCTAATCTATAATCATTTCCTAAAATACACCTCTATGCTTTTAACAATTAAATCTCAAGGTATTTTTTAATCCTTTTTCAAAATGAACCCTGGTGAGAATATGATTTACACAAGTAGAAGGGGCTACAACATCACACACTGTATCATCAGCTGGTGTTACTCCAGCTGTGGAAAATGGGAGTCGTTCTTCGTCTCCTTTTCAATAGATGGCAGAATATTATTTAAAAGTAACTAAACAAGAATATGAGTAAATATCAATATATGTATGCAGCAAAACACAATATTTTTTAAAACAGGACATTTATTACTGGAAATTAAAATAGCTATCAACAATAACTTTGACAGCAAAATATGGGGCTTTCCAGCAGCAGTCTATGATCATCTGGGTAACGAGGAGATAAATATTCTGTCCGTGTTCTGTAGGCATGGCTGCTGTTTAGCGCTCCTCAGTGTGAGAATGGCTCCTCATCTCCCATCAAGTAACGGCTTCTTCATTACAGTCAAATAGATATATGATCAACTTTGTCTCCATCAGGTTGAACAAAATGCCTATTTTTTTTTTTATCAGCCCCCTTTCAAAATAATCTATTGACCTGGATCCTGGACTCAAAATCCCTGTTTTCATGTATTTCCATCCATTTCCATGCCAAGCAGCTCACATGTCCCTGAGAATATGCCATGAATTAAACAGGAGCCCCCAGCCGCCACCTCGCCACAGCCCCCGTGGTCCTGACCTTCTCCTCGTCTTGTCCTCTGCCCCCTGACACTTGGCCCCTTGGCTTTCAAATCACCGATGGGAATGTGAAAGGCACAAGGGTTCACGAGTCTTGTGCTTGGGTCACACCCTCTGGTTCATGCAGAACAAGCCAGCACAGGAAGGACCTTTAGAGGCAGATAATCAGATCTCCTGTGGTGCATTATGGTTCCCCTCCTCTGGACCCACCACTGCCTCACTTCCTATCTGAGAGACAATGGCTCTCTTATTGTCGACCTTATTCTTGTTGTTGACCTTATTCTGAGCGGCTTTTCTGTAAACTCATCTTAAAGTTACTCATGATTTGCATGCGCCTCTTCTTGACGAGGCACATGTCACTCAGCGAGCCGTGAAAACCCAGAGGGAGTGACATTAGTTCCACATGAGTGCCTACGAGCTGTGAACTTGACTTTAAAAGTTTACTGGAGCACTTGTGCTGCGGAGCCCGAACTCACACGAGACTCATAAGCAGTGAAGTGGTGAACTACAAAGGAAACATCAGTCTGATAACAGCCTACTCAGCTTATTCAAAGCCCCTGTCACACGCTGCTCCCTTTCATTCCTTCATATTCAATGTGTAATTATGACAGATAATTATTACTAATTAATTTTAATGTATACTAAATTAGACTGTGAGTGTGAGTAATTAACTGTTTGCCTGCTTATTTGATGTCCTAAGAATGCTAAACACTGTTTTGGTTTTTCCATATTGTAAGCAGTAGCGCATGTGGTGTTGGGATGTACATGCCTACAGTTCCTGATCATGTATTTAACATTTAGTTGAAAAATCTACTGTTGGGTGCTGCATTTTTATCAGTCCCACTTATCCGCTGTGTTTATGTGCACATGTGATGACACTCCCCACCCCCATCCTAAGTGTGAGCTTCATTCTCTCTCCCGGTGTCTTTCCTTAAGTGTCAGGTACCACATGTTTGTCTCCACATTGCAGCTGCAGCCGGGACAGACCACTGCATTACCAGTGATATACAGACCCACTGGTTTAGTGACCACCTCGATACCCCTCCACACTCCTGCTGCATTAGTGACATTATGGCAAACCAGCTTGCCAGACACAGTAAACCCTCCATTGGGTCAGTCTACGGATCGTTGTTTGAGGGTAGGTCTGTTCTCCTCATGCAGTTGGTAGAATCAGCCCAAAATTTCATGCAAAGTAAGAGAGGAGGAGAATTACTCCTTATATGTGGTATTAACATCGCCATATTCCGTAATTAAATGAATGTCAATCATCTGCAATCAAAATAATGTTAATACATGTTGTACAGCATCTATATCAGGCAGCGGTGTTCTTGGCACTGGATTTCTAAAATGGCTTGCAGTGAACAGCCCTCTGATTACGGTCATATACAGTGATCACCCACTATATCATGGATCAGCTACCACGCCCCTGCTATATCGCGGATTTTTCCCTAACACGTCACAGTTCTCTGCGTGTACCTTGCTTGTGGTTCGATTGTTGTGAGCAAACTTTTTGTGAACCCATACTCTGCTTAAAATGTTTTTGTTTTTACATATTCCATTATGTTACTCATATCACAAAGTGGAGGAGGCGTATTTTAAGGTTTAAACTTAAAAAAAAATGTTAATTTATATGGTCTTTCTATATCATGGATTTTCACCTATTACTGAGGGGTCTAGAACGTAACTTCTGTGATTTGGGGGATCACTGTACTGTGGATTAGCGTAATGCTAATAAAATCCTTTGCTGGGTGATCAGCTCACAGACTCTGGCGCTGATCCCAAATGCAATGCACTCCCTACAGGAATCCAGGATGCTTTGTGCTATTTTACCTGAGTAAGGTGAATCTGAAGTCCACATCCAGCCGTGTGAATCTGAATTAGCCTAAATGCAAACTACACGTGCCATTTCGGCTAATCCTTTCAGCCCGGGTGTGTGCAACTTAAGTGCATGGGCAGGGGAGAAACAGAGAGAGTAACAAAGAACATGGGGGAAACAGCATCCCCCATAATGTTCTCTGCATATAGCCCTACCTTGCAAGTCCAGTTTTCCTGATGTTTCCAGAATGTTATCACACTACTACAAGCACTGCTACAGTTAAGGAAAATACTGCATGTGTGAAGGGAATGGTAGATTACAGTCATGGGTTCAAGACTGGATGGCACCTTTGTAATATAGGCATGCATCGCTATTACAGAATAATATTTTACAACTAAATAATTTTTTTTCCACATTATTTGCATTCAAAGGATGTTCAAGTAATAATAATATCATGCTGACAATAAAGAACCTTTGTTAAAATGTAAAACATCAAAATAAATGTTCCATTGATGTAACACTAACAATGTTCTTTGTCAACTTTGGGAAGACCTTCATAGCTGGGTAGGAGGTGTGGTCACCACCGCCAAGTCAGAAACTGAAAATGGAGAATTCTGGGTTCAAGTTTCCAAAGAGACCAAAGCACCATTTTGCTAAATTGACCCATGAAAAGACGGCAGAGAGGTAGAAAGCATTTCCCTTTAGGAATAAAACAGCTGCATCTGAAGAGACAGTCCCGAGGGCTGCAGAGATATTTCACTGAAGGGAGTCTTGAATGTGACTTTCCACCCACAGTGATCTCAGCGACGGGTGTGGCTGCCAAGGTGCCCCGTATGAAGTGGCCCAGGATGAGGAGAGTGCTTCCTTGGCTTTGTAAAATGGTCCTGGAGTGAAAAATGCTCAGCATTTAGCGACCCGGCAGGCCGCAATTGATGACTGAGAGTCGAGGTCTGAATCATAGCAAGGGGCTGCTTGCAGAATGGGATCATCAATTTAAAGCTACCATACATGCACTGCCATATTGGCTAATGTCCGATGATACGGTTAAAGATGACACATTAAAAATGATTAGCCGGGTTATTAATGAGAGTGATTACAGAGCTACATTAACAGTTAAGCTCGCCGCTCCACCGTGGACGTGTCTCTATGTGCAGGGTTCAGCCATAGACCCAGGAACAATGGTGGGGGCACCTGGAACCGATAGCCATGCTGGCAGCCCAGCACGTGGGCAATTAGCCTGCTGCAGTGGCTCTGCTTACAGTGCAGCATCATGATTAGAGTTATGACCATGGTTGGATAATAGGTGCGATTCCACTGCAGACAATATCTGCAGCCCTGGTAGCTGCTGCATTGTGGCTTCCTGGAATCGGAGACACAGGAAGTAAGGCGGCCTTTGTGGACCCCTGCGTGACACCTTAGGCAACCGTAAGATCATGTGAAAAGCATCCCCTCCCACCAATCTCACTCCTAGTCCTCCTGTCTTGGTGCTTGATATGTGGAAGACATATCAGTGGACATGTCTTGTGTAATAGTATAGACTGTCCCCGGTTTTAGAACATCCAGACTTACGGACAACGCATATGAGGACTGACATAAAACCCATTATGTAAAACTTTGAGCGAAACACAGTGGTTCTTAATAAGGAAGGCACGCGCTACTACGACATGAAAACATCCAGGAGCTTCCGTGGCGTGTTGCTCATGGTACAGTATCATATGCAGATACTTTTAATATTATTATTATTATTTTTCTGACCTACAAATTCGATATAAAGACAGACTCATCCGCCACCTCAGGACTGCCTGCACAATATGAATCCATACGACTTGATTAAGCTTCACTTGTTCTGCTGTCTCAGTAAATCGGGACACTTTGGCAGGTGGAAGCACAAGTGATGCTTCCTGGGTTCTACACCTCTGTGGCGCGGCTGCTTGTAGCGAGAGAGAGGGCCGCCGCGGTTGCTTCTCCATGCTGGAAGCTGGTGAGACTGCGCTAAGTCCTTCCCCGGCAGACCAATCCATCTCTGCCTGAGGCCGTGCGGACAGCAGCGTGTCCCCCACCGGCGCGTAATCAGCTTTTGGCTTATCAGTGATGGCGTTTGGTGGATGATGGATCACTGCCACAGCCTCTCCGCTGACCCGCCGCTCCCGTCACTCTTCAAGTGGCCTCGCTGTTTAGTTTCGGCTAATTTTGATTAATCCGGGGTCATGCTTGTTCCCCCGCTTTGAAAATGAGCAGCTGTTACTTTGCGCCTGGCCTCTCCTCCAGGACGTATATGAAAGCCGGAGGTCCGACGTCATGCACTCAAATCAGCTCCCGAGTGCCATCGGATTGTTGTCGTTAATCAGACTCCTGGGTGCCTACCTATTAACGGTAATTAAAGTTTGCAAATTTCTGATGTATAGCAAAGAGTTTTTCAGTGGAGCTTTGTGCTGGTCTTCAGTCTTGATTTCATTATTTAGCATCATCAGCAATGTTTATGAATTTATGTTGCAACTCTTTATCATATACAGTATGTGCAATTTACACCTCGTTAGAGCTGTGAATCTTTAAACTTGATTTAAATAAATGCCAAGGCAATCAGTCACACTACACGTGTTATTAGCAGTCAAAGTCCAGTCATTAAAAATGATGAGCTGTTTCCCAGCAAAACACTCGCAGTATTAGAGTCTTGTCATTTTCTCTGTGCAGTGACACTATATGGGATGTGTAATGACAGACTGTTTAGACAGAAACTGCAACCACTATGTCAGAGTTCCTGGTACATGTTCAAGTCAAAGTTTTAAATAGAAACATGAACCCAATCCCATAAAGTACAACTGAAAAACTTACTGCTTTAAGTCTCAAATCTGAAAAGTGTTTGAGGTTTGTTGCTGAGCTAAGGACCTTCAGCTGACTGACATAATCCTTTTGCTTGGTAATCATACATGTTTTGGTAAAGCAAGTTTGATCACTGGCAGATAGATATTATAACTCAATCCCGCTTTATAAATGAATATTTTTTGTTTGTTACTCCAAGTTGCAAAATTTAAAAACATCATACATTTTTTTTGGAAAAGAATTTCTTTAAAATAGTGACATTTTCATATTCAATATTATATTCATAATAATATGCCATAAGTATAATGTGAAATATTATAGGGCTGTTTTTTGTAGTAGGTGCAGTATGTCTTAATAGCTCTGGCTCAGGGCAGCTTGATGTGCATCGGATGTATGTATGTATACGTGTGTACAGAAGTCTGTGTGGATACAACCTGCTTGAATGAAAAGATGGGGGGAGAAAGGGACAGGAAGAGTGTCTGTATTAAAAAGATGGATATAAAGAGATGGGAGGAGGTGTCGCGTGTGAAGCTGCCCTTCATACAGCGTGCCAGGAGAGGAAGGGCTGGGGGTTTTGTTTCCGCCTAATTGCATGCTGAAGTGGCCTCTCTCTGCTCCGAGGGGAGGGGTGGACGTGGAACAGAGACAAATAAGAGCAGCAGAGAGCTCCTCTGCTCTGCTCTGTACGCACCCTTTGTGGCCAAGGCGAGTCCGTCTGCTGCATTTGTATCGTAAAGCCGTCAAAGGAGGTCATTGAGGATCATTGAAATGAAGCACAGACTGTAGCACACAGTAGCTACGCAAGTCTCTCTGCTTCCTTCCTCAGAGCAGGAAGGCCAACCTGAAGGAGGAGATTAAGCTTTAAAAGCTGGACATGGTTTGCAGAAGTGAAGCACAGTGTGCTCTACTCTCCAAGGTGCCGTAGCTCTTGCGGGCTGTAATCAATCACTATTCCCATAATGCTTTTCTTATCTTGACTCTATGGTATTGTGCTATTAATTATGCTTCCTGTGGGTTGTGCAATGAATCTCCAGTCAGGGATTACACTGCACACTGAAGCCCAGCATCCAGACCCCTGTTCCATAGAGCCAGCCAAACTCTGCTGCTGCTATTTTACCTGAGTAATGAATTAATTACCTTAATCTGAAGTCCACATCCAGCCGTGTGAATAATCACATGTACCATTTAGGCTAATCCTTTAAGCATGGCTGTGCAACTTTTTTTTTTTTTTTTTTGGAATGGGGCGGTGGCTGTGGTAAGTCACTGAAATCACCATGAAGTGTACATTCTGGAGCACTGGATCCAAAGATGAAACAGCAGCTATTTGCAATGCATCATTTTCGTTTTTGAATTAGAAATCCAATTTATGTGGTGCAGGCGTGCTGCTGATATCCTCACTGTAGGAGGAGGGCCCAAAATGGGCTGCCCAGTTGGGTTGCCGGTTTCTTGACCAGTTCTGATTCATTGTTCCTGCGGTCATTGAGACTGACAGACTTTGAGAGACAATAGGCTGCATTGTTCACTTCGCGTTGAGCCACGTGATGCCAGAAGTACAGGCTAGCTTTTCAATTCAAATATTATTTAAATGACACACTTGTACTAAAAAGGTCACGGGCTTTGTGGCAGACAGACAGGGAAATAAGGCGGCCTTGTTTTCTTTGTTTTCCCCCTTCGGCGGCTGATTGACTTGCCGGAAGGAATCGCATGCTTACACACGGCTGTTTGGAGATGAGAGAGAACTCCGGGGAGGGCATCTTTGTGCTTTGCCCTATTTTTTTTCTTATTTCAGCAAAGGGAATTAAATCTTTGCATGTGTGGCGTGCGAGCGACGACCACGTCCCCCCACCCCACACTTGTGAGTTTCCCTCTTACACCTAAAAACCCAGACTGGTAATTGGGTATTTATCAGATTGCCTATGAAAGAGACATGAGGCTGTTATCTCCTGCAATTGTCAGACGAAGCAGGAAGTCTCCTCAACAAACAACGGGATCCAGGTGAGGAAGAGGCCCCATTGTGTCGCACAAGAGAAGATGTTTCTGTCGTTTATGCCTTCTCTGCTCATTTGGGAATGAATGGTTTTGCCATGTGAGCATTTGGGTGTTGTGTGAAAGACAATAACTAATCACACTGAGTGACTGGGGCACTTTAGAAATATCAATGATAACTCACATATGGCTGTATCTCATGGCTGACAGGCACTGCCTTTCACAGAGAGTCATAATTCTCCTCAAAAAAAAAATCATAAAAAGAGACAAGTGGGATGTTTACCAAGCAACCCGCTGAAAAAGTGCCGGAGGGAGCGATTTGACTCCCTTCCTTCCAAGCCCATTATGGCTGGAGATGGAGAGCCCAGTTGTGGTAATGAACATGGCGGCGCCATCGCAGTTCAGATACTCTTAGAGGGATGGAGCGGGGGCTGCAGTTATGCTGCCCTGCTCACCAGCTCATCAACTCGCAAAAGTAGCCAATAGTAAGCCATTCGGACCTTTTCAACACATTTTCTCTGTTCTAAAGAACTACCATGCACATTATAATCAGAGTTAAACTGGGCTTTCGGCTTTCCACCATTTTCCCAATCAGCTAACAGTTCGCAGTAGATTTGTGGCACCTGTGAGCATGACGGCACACTGTAGCCCAATGGCAGAGCGACGCCAAACGCACTGGGTCTGGTGTGCACTGTGCAAGATGAGTTACTGCCTTAAAACATGATTTATCCCAGCTGGCTGATTAGTTTCACATATGTCTTATTACCTTTAATTAAATCCTCTTCACGAAAGTAGTTTAATCATTTGGGGAGCTGATCTTCTGGCAGAGCTTTTGCATTTTTTCCGACTTGTGAATGTGACTCGGTGGACTTCATATGATGTCATGTTTAGAGGTCGACCGATATGGGTTTTTCAGTAGCCGATGCCGATGCCGATATTTTGGAGTCAGGGTCAGCCGATGGCCGATATATGCTGCCGATATTTTCCCGACAGCGTAGTTCACGGTCTCTTTCAAAAGCGCTCACATTTTCTTTTAAAGCAACATTTCACAGCAAAACAGTTAAATAAATAAGTCTTTGCAAGATCAGAATTAGCTGAGAAATTCACAATCAGAATCGCGATCGCAG
>JABFEA020000039.1:16241804-16253894 GCA_019775915.2 Cyphomyrus plagiostoma | reverse complement strand
TTAGAGGACTGATTGGCTGAAGAGTCCTCACACCTGGGTTCGAACAGCTGACCTACAGGTTATCCCAAAAACCTGCAAACACACCAGCTTTTGATGGATAAGATTGCCCACCCCTGCTGTAAAGCCTTTTCCCCCTGAATTAATTCAGGTGAAATGTCCTTTCTTAGGCACTGTAGGGACTTCTTGGGACTCAGAGTCTACTGAATTTGTGAAAGTTCTTCTCTGAGTCTCCTGTTTCCTTGGAGACCATTTGTCTGTGTGTCATAATGAGAGAACATTGAGGAAAATGACAAGATGAATCCATTTGAGAGAATGCAGGCATATGTGAACATCAAAATACGTTGACAAACTGATGAGGTACATAAAAAAATCATCATACATAAAATGCAAAAATAACAATTGTATAAAACATTTACATAAACATTTACAATCAAATATGGCACTATAAATCAGTGTGCTGATAAGAGGCTCCTGTCCTCTGGCTGTTGCCAAGCAGTGACTGACAACCTGGACGAGCCAAGACAGCGAGGGAATGAGGATAGGAATTGGAGCGCCTATCGAGTTCAGCTGGAGGTCACTGGCCGCTAACTGATTCAGGAGCACTGCCAGGCTAGCGGCTGGGGGGGGGGGGGTACAGAGTGTCTTAGCACACGCTGTCCTGAGATTTGCTACAAAGTAACTAACTAAATATGGCCACCCCTCATGCACTCCCCCCCTCCCTCTCGCTGCTGACCGGCCGGTGAGCTCGCAGGTGGCGATTTGGCACTCAGACACTCAGCTCAGAAAGTGGAAAAACAGGTGGACTCTTAGGTTCAGACACATCCCATAAATAAGAGGTTCCTGAAAGGCGCAGGGCCCCAGAATGCGGCGGGGGTGGCCTCAGATCTCAGGAAGTGCGTCTGGGGTGAGGAGGTCACTGTTTTCCCGGGCTAAGTTCAGGGGAGTTCACACTGGATGAGAATCCCTCTTGAAGTTTTATCTCGTTTCCTCCACGGTTAATGACTTGCACGTATTTCTCAGGGATGCAGATGAATACACACACATGGGCAATCACAGCGCACACATACACACACATGGGCAATCACAGCGCACACATACACGCACACGGGCAATCACAGTGCACACATACACACACACGGGTAATCACAGCGCACACATACACACACGGACAATCACAGCGCACACATACACACACACACACGGGCAATCACAGCACATACACAGGCAATCACAGAGCACACATACACACACACATGGGCAATCACAGCACATATACAGGCAATCACAGCACACACATACACACACCTGGGCTCACACACATTGCATAATTTTCCCAAGGATCAGATCATACACACGCTATGAATTGTTTATAAAAATCGTATGCGTAATGAAATTTGATTGGACAAACAACTGACTAATCGACAAATTGAACTGTGGTTTCCTATTACTGCCCAAAAATGTTGGTCAGTTAATAGGTGACTTTAAATTCCCCTCAAGGTTTAATTGTGTGTGTGAGTGTCTGCTCTTTAGGGACTGATATCCCAGTCAGGAAGTCTCCTGCCAAATATCCTCTGCTTTTTCGGACAGGTTCAAGGTGCACTGAAATCCTGTAATGGGCAATTGAATATAGGGAATGGATGGATGTCACTTTTGATAACACTATGTGTTCAGCAGCTATAGAAATTGAATCAAAAGTAATGCCATACACATGAGAACTGAGGCCTGCTTTAGTTCTTTTGCCTTGTCCAACACTGTGCTTCTTCTATTAAAGAATCTATCTCAGAAGTGTGACTGGAAATTAGATGTGACATTTGTATTTGTTGTGCATTAATTTTCATTTTTTTTATAACCTGAGGCATGAGTAAAGTAATTAGATGTGACTTAATGTGTGGGTTCCCCTGAATTACCCGTGATCTGCCAATTCTGTAAACCTCTGACATAAGCTGTTCATACTCCTTGGTACTGCACGACAACAGAGAGCATTTTCATTCCAGTATTAAAATACTCCCTGCGAATCTTGTCATACTATCATACTTGTGATTCAACTTTTTCTCATTATAGTCATGCTCTTGTTTTTTCCACTGATGTCTAGGATACAGCACCTGGTTTGTCTTCTGAGTAAAGAGACGTATTCAATTGCAATGACTATAAATAAGCACTAGAGGCAGAGGTGCGCTCTGTGGCACCCTGCAATTCATTCTGGGATTTGGGTTACGGAGTGGGCTTTGGCAGAATTCTGGGTCTATATGCATGCAGAATGCTGGCCTTTCTAACGTTGGATGGCACTGATACACCACAGTCTCATTATCCTGGCGGGAGGAGGTCCCCAGTCAGGCAGAGTGATGTCTGTGATGTTTAAGCAAAGTATTCAGATATGTATCAAAGCAGTACTGCTTATTTTTTGGGTGGCATGGTGGCTCTGTGGATAATACTATGGCCACAAACCTTCAGGGATGTTTGAACTATACTCCTTGCTCTATATGTGACACTTGCATGATTACCAGGTTTTGTGTGGGGTCCCCCTGTTGTCCAAAGCGAACCTCTGCTTCACTTGCATCCTGGTCAGGGTATTTCATACCTCGCGCCCCGTGCTTCCTGGGGATAGACACAATGGTAGATCAGTGTTCATTCTTAAGGCCTTTTCAACAGCATAGAGGGTGAACTTGACTGCCATCTATATGCATCTATATGCATCTATATGTTCATAAACATTCAAATGACGAAAGGGTGTAATTATTATTTTCCTTCCTTGGTCAATAATGTAAGCATGTGTATGCACTTAAGAAAAAGAATCTGTTCTGCATTTGGCAGAAGCATGAACAGAAATCAAATACAGATAGAGCCTTGCAGGGCCTAGCTCTGCCTCCCTTTGTCCTAATCGCACCTTGCTGGAGTGCAGCTCTGCCTCCCTATGTCCTAATCGCACCTTGCTGGAGTACAGCTCTGCCTCCCTATGTCCTAATTGCACCTTGCCGAAGTGCAGCTCTGCCTCCCTATGTCCTAATTGCACCTTGCCGGAGTGCAGCTCTGCCTCCCTATGTCCTAATCGCACCTTGCCGAAGTGCAGCTCTGCCTCCCTATGTCCTAATCGCACCTTGCTAGAGTGCAGCTCTGCCTCCCTATGTCCTAATCGCACCTTGCTAGAGTGCAGCTCTGCCTCCCTATGTCCTAATCGTACCTTGCTAGAGGGCAGCTCTGCCTCCCTATGTCCTAATCGCACCTTGCTAGAGGGCAGCTCTGCCTCCCTATGTCCTAATCGCACCTTGCTGGAGTGCAGCTCTGCCTTCAATGTTAACCTTTTTGTCTTTATGTTCCAAAATGCAGTAAAACATTAAAAATTAACAGTTTAATAAATGGTTAGTTTTGCGCTAAGAATCATGTTTCAAATGTTCTAATGTTCATTTTTATTAATAGCTATGACCAGATATTTATTTCTGGAGTGGATTAGATATTCCTACATGACCCCTTGATTTCTGTCCTCTGTTTTTGTATTTTGACTTATTTTACATACCGTACTGCTGCAAAAACTTCACTAACTAGCTAGACTGCGCTAGAGGTTAAGATGTATGTAAGAAGCAATCTGTGAATAACTTGATATTCTAATGTGTTTCCATGGGGATATTGCAAATGAATATCCAAGAATATTACTTGCAGTGATAAGCCATTTTCATGCATTTTAAAACATTTCATTTACATGTTATGTTTCAAAACATTCAAGTACAATTTAAGTACTTGATAGGAACAAAACCCTTATCAAATAAAATAACTCTTGATAACATGTTTACATGTTTTCAGTTTATTTTGTATTATTGCTTTAAAGTGGTAGCAGGACAAGCCAACACACGAACATACTGCATATTTTAGATGGTGATCATAAATACATATGATAACTAGTAAGTTAATATATTGATGGGTTTATTCACCTCCCCCCCCATCCAGCTCTATGATCCTGATTTGACCCTTGAATGTGAACACATTTGTCACACAGCCCAATACTGTCGTTAGGCTAGTAATCTGTAAGTGTGGAAGGCACCACTGACCGTGGTGATGGTGACTTTATCACCAGGGCTGTGCAAAGCAAAGCAGCAGCCATGTAAGTGAGAGCTGCCACTCAGGATATCTGCTGCCTTGCTGCTATTGTGTCAGAATGATGTTATAGGTAAGCATATGCAAATATGTCATATTATTAGGGATCTTAAAAGAGATTAAGATTGATGTCAATCACACTGGATTGTTTTGTTGCATCAGCGTGATACATTGTGATGTTCTTGTAACAGCATGGAAAAGGAAAGTGACTTGCAGTCAGTGCACAGGAGTATGACCACTAGAACAACAGTGAAACCAGTACAGAAGCAGCATGGAAGAACAGAGAGTGTAGACAATGGAACAGTAATCAATGGGTGGAAGAGAATGAAGACAAAAGAATGGACTTCAATAGATGGTTAGAAGGCAATACTGATGGAAATGAACACTGTCCCCTGTCTATATATTTGCCTTACAAAAAAAACACAAATTGTTATAATTCCAGCCGATTTTTGAAATATGTTTCTCTGTCTGTAATATAGCTGTCATTTTGATTGCTGCTATGTGGTGTTTTCAGTTTATTTCATTTATTTATTTATTTCGAACAACAAAATAAAAAAAAACATTTCCACATTCTCTGTCATAATGTTACACCTTGCAGTTCAAAAAATGATGTCAACAAATGAATTAAGATGAATTTTTTTATGCAGTGCAGGCTGTCACTTTGAAAGGCCTAAAGCGGGTTTTGTATGATTTAAACCATTTATGAGGCAGTTTTCCTCACTAGCTGTCAAATGCAGAGCCATCATAACACAATAAAGAGTTTACTGTAAGAAAAAGTGCATTAATTACCCACAGGTGTGTCCATCTGCCAAACTCTGTGTTTTAATCAGAGAACTGGTTCTCACAAGTTTTTGTCCCAGTCGGTTGCCTGTAGAAACAAATAAGATTGTGGTAAACTGCCAATGGGAAAAACAAATGAGCCCGAAGAAAAACAGATGGCCATATTTGTACAATAAACCTCTCTGCGTTCCAAGCTTGTGGGACTGCAGTTTGCAGACTTGTAATTAACTAAATTTGATGATTGCTAGACCTGTTGCAACCATTACATCATGAGAGAGACTCTCAGGCTTATGAGGGGTTAGCTTACAGATTGTGCTTCTATCTTCCATCATGTCTGTCCTCTGTGGGCTTGCTGCATCCCTCTGTGGGCTTCCTGCTTTCCTCTGTGAGCTTCCTGTTCCCCTGTCCGGGCTTTCTACTTCCGTCTGTGAGCTTCCTGTTCCCCTGTCCGGGCTTCCTGCTTCCCTTTGTGAGCTTCCTGTTCCATTGTCTGGGCTTCCTCCACCCCTCTGTGGGCTTCCTGCTCACCCTCTGTGATGTTCCTGCTCACCTCTGTGGGCATTTGGTTCTCCAGTGTGAGCTTCTGGCTGTCCTCGGTAGGCTTCCTATCCTCATGTATATTCCAAACTCATACACACAATCCCTCCCCTCAAACAGGCACACTGTAAGGGCAAAGGAATGTTAGGCACTGCTGATGGTAACTGATTACATTTTTAGCTCATCCTCCCGATGAGGGTTAGCGTCTGGGGGCTGCGCTGCCCATGCCAGGCACCCTGCCTCCAGAGAGATGAAACTGACACGTTTAGATGCTGAGGTGTGCAGATCACCTGGGGTGCTGTGTGTCTGGCCTGCTCTTCATCACATGGGGGGTGACACAGCACAGTCAGGTTCTCCCGGGATGCCCAGCTGGGGCCTGATTACAAGTCAGCACTGCTCTTTTGGTACTTTCACTGTTCCATTGACTTCCGGTCAAGTACCAGCACCGGAAGTTCCAGTACCAAGTGCCAAAGCAACTGGGGCACTTCTTTGGTACTTTGGAACCTTGGACTTGAAACACTTTCTGTGTCAATTGGTTATGCAAATAGCCTGCCTCTAAAAACAATACTGCCACCATCTTGTAAAAAGATCAGACTCAGAAAACAACGATAAACGCAGTAAAAAAAATTTAAAAAAACTTGAATCTGGTCAGAAGAACAGATAGAGCAAAAAGATCAGAACTGTATGACAAGACATTTAGAAGTGTTTTGTTTAATACACTAGGATAGCACGTATATAGCATCTCTGGTGATGTGATTTTGTTGTAAATATAGCAATGTCATTTTGTTATAGATATTGGGGTATTTATGAGGCAAAAAGGAGTTTAGGAGTTCATAAATTTCTCACAAATGCAGAACACATGCAGCGTTCATGCAAAAGCAGCGGAGGTAAGCTTAAAATTAATTTTTAAACATATATTACATAATCTATAAAAAGGAGTAATAATTAAAGTTGCAAAGCTAGCTAAGGTTTTTTTTCTATGACAGAGTAAAATGTTTTAGGAAAATTTGAATCCCCTGTGCTACACTGTCTGTAAACAGAAAGTAAGAAAAAGCCTGATCTTAATCTATCTGACAAACGATGTGAGGATTGCATGTGCATAACAATGTGATCTTGTTAGTAATATTCCACATTGGAATGTCCAGCACTATAATATACTACATACAATATTTTTCAAATTCAGTACAAAATACCCTGCCTCACGCTCCGATGTCATTTAGCACCGGTGCCAGTTTTTACGCCAGTGGAAAACCGACCGTGAAGTACCGTACTCTTGGTATGGTACCTGGTGCAGTGGAAAAGCATCCTGAGTCTCTGAGCCTGGACTGGGTAGAGGCCCATTCACTTATTCACCAGTCTAAACACAGATTATACTTGAGAGCTTCTTGGATCATCTTTTGATTGTGGTACTTACTACTCAGTGAATACAGGTCAATGAATCAGTGATCTGATTGTGGTACTTACTACTCAGTGAATACAGGTCAGTGAATCAGTGATCAGTAATTCTGATGTGTGAAGTCTATATTCCTTTGTGTTTCTTTTGGGTTGTCTGCAGTTTCCTCCTACATGTATGTAAATTTTAGACGGATCTCTGAAGTGTGTGTGTCTGTGTGTGTGGTCTAGGTATGCCTTACCTTCCTGGTCCCCATATGGGAAAACTCTATTTTATAAAAATCTGCGACTGCAATGAAAAAACTAAAAATGCAACAACTCTTGTATTTTGTTTGATTACTTATGGTTATGGTTAGGGCTGAGTAGGGGTTAAGGGTGTCATAGTTAGCGTTATCATTTTTCCTATAGAAATGAATGAGTGGTTCCCAAAAAGATATGATTACATGACTCTGTGTGTATGTGTGTGTGTGTGTGTGTGTGCACGCTCTAACATTACAAACCATCTAAGATCTACCCTGCCTTGCGTTCTGGGTTGGCACCAAGCTCGGTGTGACCCACCTGAGCAGCTTTGAAAAATGGATGGATTTATTGTTCCTGAATGTGAAGGAGACACTGAAATTGACATTTGGTTTTTAAATTTGTGCTACACACAACTTGGGGATGAACCATCCACCTGTGAATTTTAATGTCCTACAGTACATCACAAAAGGAGAGGCACCATTGATTGCAAAATACTCGAGGTCTGTTCTATATGGACTGCTGCCAAGAATCTCCAGTTCTGAGGACTGATGAGTGGCAGGAAATGACTGTGGACAGCAGGGAGGCTCAGGAGCGGAGCCCAGGTTACAGCCCCTTCTTTTACATTGTAAAACATAAAAACAGCAGTTTTGTATGAGCTGACTGTGCTCTTTGTGGACCTCAGCAGAATGTGATTATCTTCCTGTTTGTCCAAGACATTTTTATTCAAGGGTTTATGGGCCACTTAAGGCTCTGCACACAGGACTGTCTCAGGCAGGCAAATAAAATGTGCAAAACAATTCATCTGGGTAGTCAGTATATTTTTTCTTTAAAAAAAAATCAACGTTATATTTAAATGAACAGTAAAAAAATAAGAATTTCTTTTGGGTAGCACTTTACTTGAGGGGACACAAGTAATGTATTACTACACTCTTACTTAAGGCATTAATTAACCAAACACTAAGTGTTGGTTACATACTGATTTCAACTGCTTAATATTCATTTAATATTGAACCTTGGGTCAGCATATGAAATACAACATCCTGAGACTTGAACCAGTCACCTTCTGCAGAAGATCTAAGGTTGTGAATACTGTTGTCTATGTGCTAACCCCAGTTAAGACCCTGCTTGCCAGTGACTGGCTTCAGAGGCCTGTAGCAAAATGGATGGGGACACAGTCACCCTTTGTCCTCCTGTTTCAGGAAATAACTGTGGTTCCCTCCTTCCATACACACATGCAGAACGCATCTGCCTATAGCGTGCTGCCTGCGCCAGCCTGCATCCTTTGTGGTGCATTCCCCGCATTCCACACTGACGGATTATTCATTTTGTTGCACCCGCATTGATTATTGGTAACCCGGTGAATCCATCTGGGCTTTGATTGCATATTTTTTTTTAACTTTTACTGCCGAATATGCTGTGGTTAGATGAGTTTCCTGGATTTGTCTTCATACTCAGGCCTTGTGGTTGTGCCCACAGCATCAAACCTCAGGTGGACCATGCACACAGGGTACCAAGTCCCAAAATACAGCGGAGTGGTGGGCAGGAGGGGAAGGCTGTGCGGAGGAGGCAGTGAATTGCATGCGGGCTGCACTGGGCGCATTAACACCAGATGCGTGACAGAACAATGTGATAGGGCTCTTTTTTTTTTTAAATCCTCAGATTAAAGACAAGAATGCAACAAAAGCTGATGCTGGTGTCCCCGTGATTTATATGTCAGATTTATGGTAGAGCATCACATCCCAGCCCGCAGATCTGAGAGTCTCCCTTATTTTTGGCTCTTCTTTCCCCTTTCATTTTTCATAGGCGCGAAAACTTTCAAGGATAGCGTAACGAACCCTTTAAAGAGAGGGAGCTTTCACGCCCTCTGTTTAGTCGGCCAGATGCTGCTCATATTTCTCCAGCATGTCAGTCAGTGCTACTCCATCCAATAAGTTAGCTGCTGCTAATTGATTAGAGCTGTTTTTTGGAGCAAAGTGATGCACTTTATAGCAGAGAGGAGATGTTGCATGCAACTGTTTGGGAGAAGTGACATTGCAGGTGCTGAAGGTAGCAGTGTGCAGAATTTCGCCCGCAAAGATCAGTCTGCACAGGTCGGCCTGCGCATTTTGCCTCCAAAGATGAGTGCCTGTCTGTGTCTGTATCCGTTAGTCTGCATTTATTTCCATCCTTGTTATTGAGAAATACTTCCTACTATGTGGCACCCAGACAGAAGCCGGCACCATGTATCACTGCTGTGGGAATTCCCCTGAAATGCTGGAAGGAGCCGGTTGGAATGTTAATTGAGAATTAAGTAAAAGTGCAGCCATGTAACACACACACAAACACACACACTATCTGGTTCATTCTCACCTGCAGAAGGGTGAATATCTCACAGGCAATTTTCTGCTGACTCAGCAAGAAGCACAAGTCTGCAGATAAAAGAATAAATATCAAGTCTGCATTAATCCTTTTAGTGTTCCCTCGTCTGGGCGACCATGACCTGCATGTATGTGGGTGGGGCTTCTCCTGGCATGAGGCAAGCGAGAAGCAAAGGGCCTGATTCAACAAGATGCAGTTGGCCTGAAATATAGGACTGGCACATCTGATGTATTAACTACTTCTTATTAACCCACTTTGGACAGTCAATGAGACATGAGGGCAGAGGTCATGTGACCATGTGGAGGAAAATCAATATCAGACAGCCAACTGCTTTGTGAGACTTGGGCAGGGGAGATGGCTCAGATAGGCTTGGCAGTGTGTATTGAATGAGACTCAGTGAGATGGAAGTCAGATCATCCTGTTTACTGAATAATTCCTTCAAGGCATATTAGAATATCTTAGGAAGATCCTTATGGGTCCTGTTAGATTAATGTAAGACCCTTTAAGAAGATACAGCCCCTGTAAACTTAATCACTGGTCTTGTACGTTGAATTTGGCAACATCCTTTAAGTGTCTAGATGTGTCTCTCAACGCGATACTCAGGGACACCCAGACAGTCCACGTCCCAACTCCCTACCTGGGACTGGGAGGGAGCAAAACCATGGACAGTCTGGAGGTCTCCAAGGAGCAGGTTGAGAAACGCTGGTCTAGATATCAACACGTCCTTGAAGTTCAGCAAATGCTGGCAGACAGTTTTGTTCTAACTGCTTCTTTGGAGGAATTATTCTGTCAGGAAGTAACGTCAGCATGGGTCCCATGTTCAAACCCGGGAAAAGTTCCAATGTGCTGTAAACGCTGCGTGATGCGAGCCTCCTTTGGCCAGACTTGGTGCCTTCGGTTCAGAGGTGAAGCGGGAGCTGAAGGAGGAGCCAGACACACGACTCATGAGGCAGAAACTACATTCGGACATCTGCATTTGCAGCTTCATGGTCAAATAACAGAAGCTGCATTTAAAGTGCAATTTAAGGGAGCTTCTTTGCAATAACAAGTTTTATTATGGCTATTATGAGGAGCGGTTTATAATATATTATGCTATTACAATACATTACATACAAGCTTCTAACCCTGCCCTGTGGAGAAGTCTAACAATTACACTAAATCAAGTTTTTTCTACAAAATTATTAGTGGTGTGACTTTTCGTGCACAAGCCTTATTTGATGTGATAGTTCTGACAGGAGATTGATGTGAACTATATTAAACGATGCCATGAAGTATTTAGTGTTCTTTAACAGGCTGTAATTTATCTCTTTTTATGCGAGGGGGTTTGGCAGAGAGTCAAGCGCCGGGACCCTTCAGGTGTGCTTCCCAGATGGGTGGCGAGGTGTTCAGGGCCCCGAGTGCCTCGTGAGGGCCGCGTTCAGGCTCTACACCCTTAAACAAGCAGGCCATTGTTTCACGCTGGGCCTGCACCCTGTTCCCTAATGCTCTCTCCCCTGTGTTTTATGTCACTTTCAGGTGTAACATTTTTCCATGTTCCACCCCATAAATTTCACACATCTGTATGTTTTGCAAGAATGTTTCAGATGTAGAAATAGAAAGTACATTATTGTCCTACAAGTGGGCCGCATTTCATCAGCAGTATATGACGCTAACAGCAATATTAAAAGTGCCTCGATGTTGAAGAGAACATCTCTAAGAAAATAATCCCCCTGCCAGAAGCTGTGAAATTTTGCCTTGTAAATCTTTTCTATCCGCATTTGGATTTTGGCAAACCCAGCTCTTTCCCAGTTCTTTCCTCCCTCTCAGTTCAATCATTGCTTTGTGTGCTCTGGCTGCTCCACGGCCTTGGCGGCACCCCGCGATGCCCCCCCAGCCCAGAGCAGAACAGGCCCAGCCTCCGCTACCTTGGCCAGCCGCTCTGCTGCAGCTCCTTTGACTCCCGCCTTGGATCAGGCAGATGCTGTGACTCCTTGGGGATTTCCCAGTTTGGGCACACGACTGGGGGCAGGGAGCAGCGGCTCAGGCTGAGCCACGGAGCAGCAGAGGATTCCAGCTGCTCTTCTTCCCCGCTGTGGCTGCACCACATCTGTGTCGGTCATAGACGATGGCTGCAGACTTGGCAGTGCATCTGCTGTGAGCCTAACGGCAGCTTCACAGTTTGTGTCTTCTGAACAAACCGGGTAGATCCCTCAGCGCCCCGTCTTTCGAGGCTCCTCTGTCATAGTTTCTCCATCTTTGCTTTTTTCCTTCGGTCTCACTGGATAATGGGTGCTACATTTACTTTCCAGTGTTGTGTCGTAGGGCAAGCGGCTAGGTGCAGTGGTATCTCCAGATTGTCCTTCCTGTTTGTGGGCGTCTGTTCCCTGTGATGGACTGACATGCTGTGGTGGTGTGAGGCACGACTGGTTGGCCTCAATCCAGGACTATAACGTTGGGGGCACAGTAGTGCAGAAAGTTGTGGCACAGACCAGAAAATCTCTTTCTAAGTGACTGCGAAGGTTCCCAGCATGCCGAGCGGGTGTGGTCTGGGATCGCATGTCATCGCCATGTGTTTTTCCCCGGATCTCAGAGAAGAGGGAAAAAAGAAAAAACTTGAAAACAAACTGCAGATTCATTTAAAATTTTAACAATAGTTAAAAATGCAACAATGTAGCTATTTGGATTACTTCGTTGAAGTAACATAACTTTAAACTGTTT
>JABFEA020000039.1:16229684-16240122 GCA_019775915.2 Cyphomyrus plagiostoma | reverse complement strand
ATTTTAACAATAGTTAAAAATGCAACAATGTAGCTATTTGGATTACTTCGTTGAAGTAACATAACTTTAAACTGTTTGTTTTTTTATATATATATATATAAAACAGCGTGTGTGTGTGTGTGCGTGCAGGGAACGTGTGCTTTACGGAAAAGATCTGTATGTGTATGCTTGCGTGTGTATTGTTCCAACCAGCAGCTGGGGACTTTATTTGTAGCAGCATGTGTTTTCAAAAATACTCATTTTCCCTGTTCAGGTTGTTCTTGCCAGCAAGCCACGTCAGGTGCTCCATTATGGTGGTGGCCGATGAAAGCTGGCCGTGTAGCTGAACGGGAAAGTTACCAGAAAGACCTTTATGGATAGATGGAGGAAACAGGGAGGCTGAAAGTGCCACGTCCCTGGATTAAATTAAGTGACTTTAACAAGGAGAGAGTGTGGAAAATGTGTCCACTTCAGCTGCATTCATGGGGGACAGTCAGAGCAAGTTAGCATGTGTCAGTGTTGGTGACTCGCTCGCTGACTGGCGCGGCTGTAAGCTGGCTGTCACTGCGGGGTTGTATGGCTAATGGGCAGTGGTGGGGGTCACCGACCGGTTTTATGTCCTGGGTATCAATGCACGCCCGTTCTGGGCCCCACAGGAAGTGCACCTCCACAAGGCTGCTGCGTCCCTCCTGCTTCTGTTCCTCAGGCTAAACATTTGGGCGTGTTTGGAGGACTTTCTCCATGGGGGATTTTTCTTGTTCTTCATGTGTTTAGATGTAAGGGAGCCTCTGATATGGAATTTTGTGCGGCGTTGTGGAGATGGACGTCTGCTGTGGGCCTCAGCGTGTTCAGGGCTCCACAGCAGCTCTGTCCACAGCAGCCTCCTTCTCTTTTAATGCCTCTGATGGAAACTGGCACATCTTCAGTGTTTGCGCGATGATAAGTATTTTTCCACCGGTATGAATTTTAAATTAGACTTTATTGTATTGTTAAAATTGCTTTGTGTGTGTTTCTATGTCCTGTGGGAGAAATCAGGAGCAAATGAATAAGCCAGTGGAGTGAAATCAGAATTTAATATGAGTGTTGCAAGAACCATTATAAAAGAATTGGTTCTTAGTCATTATCATAAATCACAGAAGGCCTCATGCACTTTAGTAGGATGTGTATTACTGTAAAGAATAGCTTTCTAATTAGGTAGTGCTTTGCATTAACTGCACCTTCATAATGCATTCAGCATGCATTCATAGAACAATCAGTGCACCTTCATAATGCATTTATTAACCTCATTCTTAGGCAGCATGTAAGTATACCTTAAGATCGTTACATACCAGCTTTAATATGCTTTAATAAAACACATGATATAATTATATGGCTGAATGATTATAATGTTTGTTATTAAGGTATAATGCAGCTGTCATATGTTCTTTATTGAAAATATTATGAATGCAATGCTCTAAGACATCTTATGGTTTACTTCCATGCTGCTTATGAATTTTCTGTGAATGCATTATGAAGGTATGGCAGTTAATTTAAAGGGTTACTGAATAATTCTAATTCTAATCATTTCTCTTAGGTATTAAAGCATGTATAAGTGGTTGTATTTGGGCCTGTTATTTCAGTGTCCCTCTGCAGGCCAGGCAACACCCAGTAACCATGGTGACAGCATGGTGCAGATCTCAGTTGTGCTGCAGTGGAACCCCTAAGTTGTACCTTTATGTTTCATCATTGTTTAACTATAAGGGAGACACCTTGTGCACCCCAGGGTTGGGGCAGGGGGGCAGACATGCCCCACTGAGCCACACACATTGTTAAAGACTATGGCTTTTTCCAGAAGCTTCATGTTGTTTTTCCACCATAGCCTGGCTAGCTTCCAGAAAATTGGATTTACATATGTCTCTCTCCCGCAAAAAGCAGTTTGCCGGGCTGGGACAAGAAGTGTGTCCCCTGCCAACTCGGCATGGCTCATGTCTGTACTTATCTCCTGGAAGATAACCAACATTTTATAAAATCCACCCTCACATGCATCTCCTCCAGGGTAGGGGAGCACGAAAGGAGGAGCATTTGTTTTATGTGAAAGAAAGGACATAATATCCTTCTATGCCCTACAAGGCATTATCCAGTGAAGGGGTATGATGAGCCTGTCCCAGAAAGACCCAGGGCACAAAGCAAGGGGCACCCTGGGCAGGATGCCAGTCCATCTCAGGGCACAAAGCAAGGGACACCCTGGACAGGATGCCAGTCCATCTCAGAGCACAAAGCAAGGGACACCCTGGACAGGATGCCAGTCCATCTCAGGGCACAAAGCAAGGGACACCCTGGACAGGATGCCAGTCCATCTCAGGGCACAAAGCAAGGGGCACCCTGGACAGGATGCCAGTCCATGACACACTGTCACACTGCTTTCTGGAATCCTGCATGAACGTTGGGGGAGAACCTGTGAAGTCCACACCCACTGAGAGAAGAAGAATCAGAGCCTCCCCAACCCTGAGCTTGAAGGCTACAGTGTTCCTCACAGAGCTGGCCGAGGCACAGCATAGCTCATTCAAGGGAGATTATCATGTAGCTTCTTGGCAGTGCAGCATTGTTTATCCTCTTAAAGAGCTAACTGTAACCTGTCAAGTTAACAAATAAAAAGCACAAGCATTCAAGGTAATCGGTGCAATTTTGCAATTAGTCTCCCTTATTCTCTGAAAGATCCTGTGAAACCTGAGGCTGAGCCGTAGGCCTGACGGTGCTTTTAGCCAGTGCAGCTAATTAAGGCTTTGAATGCGACCGTTGCCGTTCTCAGATTGCGACCGTTGCCGTTCTCAGAGCCAGATACGGACTGACGTGGCTCAACTTTAAGATCTTTGCTTGAGGGGTGAGCGACTCTCTTGGGTGTGGAAAGTTCTCGTCAATGTTCAAATTCAGCATAAAATTAAAGGCGGAAAAGCTCTTGCCGGCCCCAGCCTGCACAAACCCATTTAAGATGAGCCTAGCATGTAGAGTAGGAAGGGTGGAGACCCTTCTAGGAATACAGGCTGTCTGTAAAGCTACCATGGCGTTGCAGCTCCTTCAAGCGCCTGGACCTGCCGAGAAGTGGTTTGGGTAGCTGCGGAGTTCTGGACAATTAAACTCCTCTGCTGTGGCCGACTGGCCTTTTCCTCGGTTGTTTTTGGCCCCACTCTGCTGCGTGTGGATGGGGAGGAGAAAAGGGAAGAGAGCGTGCGAGAGGCCAGGGAAGCCCTCTCTGTGTGGGGGAGGGTGAGACGGGAGCTCGGCTCTTTGGGGGTGCACTCACTTGCCAGCAGAGGAAGGATACAGACCCACACACGCACAGACAATTTGTGGGGACTGTTCATTGATTTGAATGGATAACTCTGATCCTGTGATGACCTTAACCATAAATAACCAAACAAAATGTGAGACTTTTGACATTGTTAATTTTTTGATTGCATACACAGATCTTTGTGGGGACCCAAAAAATGGTCCTGACAACATCAGAATAACAGGTTTTTATTACATTGTGGGAAATGTAGTATAAACATAATCCATACAGACACACACACGTGCACACACACACACACACACACACACACACAGTGAGAACATGCAGGAATGTATGTCTTGTCATTCCAAGGTGTCCTTCAGCACAGTCTTGCACTTTTAGCAGACGCTGCATAAATGCTGCCTCTCCACATTCAGCCAGCAGGCCGGCTGCCCCATGCCGGGCCTCCAGGCTTCCCCTGGGGGTAGCAGCTATAGCTTCAGCTGTGCCTGCTGAGCTCCCTTGCCTGTACCCTCCTTTGACTTTTTGCACGTTTAGGTTTGGCTCTCAGAGGCCTCTGCCTCGGCCTTCGCTTGAAACACTCTTCTTTTTTATTGCTGCCCTATTTGCCACCATTATTTCTGCTGCCTTCTGCGGTCTCCGAAACACGTGTAATATTTCTTTCTGTACTGTCACTTTCCAGGAGTTAAAAATAAAATCCCATTAGCGTTTCAAGTAAGTGGTAGAAGCCTTGGTGAAGGCCCACTCTGAGATCCCGTTCTCAGTGTCCAGGGGCAGCAGACCAAGCAGGAATTCCTTTCCGGATGTGTGAAACCCACGTGATGGTCAGCGCTGCAGAGCAGAAGGGATCATGCTCTGTGAGATCTCCAACATGGTGACCCCATACAAGAGTAATCCATATAATCAGGACATTAAACTCGTGTAGTGCTCACTGTTGAATCCTGTGAATATGGTTCACTTTGACTTTGAATCTCCTGGTCTGTCTGACATTCATCATTATTTCATTATCCCACACAACTGTCTTTTCAATAATTATCATTGTTATTTGGCCACATTTTAGACCCCATTTAGACCACTGGAGCAAATTATTCTGGGTAACACTTTACTTAAGGCCATGTTTTTAGTAATCCATTAACACATTCATAATGCATTATAATGCATTCATAAAACATTATATACATGGCTATAAGTATTTATAAAAAGACATAACATTTTATGGCCATGTTTGTTATCCATTATTTACATTTATGGAATTTGGCAGACGCCCTTAGCCATAAGTACAGAGTACATAAGTGCTTAGAAGTTTCATCAGTGAGTACATCCTGGATTTGATAAAACAAGTACTTCTGAAAGAGGTAGGTTTTTAGTCTCTCAGTGTCTCAGCTGTTCAAACATCTAGAGGAAGTTCATTCCACCTTTTATGTGGCAAAACAGAGAAGAGTCTAAATGAATGTCTTCCTTGTGCCTAGAAAGATGGTAGGACAAGTCGAGCAGTGCTGGAAGATCAGAGAAAGCGTTGTGCAGTGCGGGGTAAGAGAAGTTCCTTTACATAGGAGGATGCTGGTCCACTGTTGGCTTTATAGGCGAGCATCAGCATTTTGGTTCGGATGTGGGCCATTGCAGGAAGCCAGTGGAGGGAGCGTAGCAATGGTGTAGTATGGGAAAACTTGGGAAGGTTTGAGCAGCATTTTGCATTCTAGATCAGTTGCAGAAGATGAATGGCACTCAGATGCAGACCAGCTAGGAGTGAATTACAGTATTGATATGACAAGTGATTGAACAAGTACCTGAGTGGCCTGTTTGGAAAGAAATGGATGAATCCTTTTGATGTTGAAAAGGAAAAATCAACATGAGCAGGGCAGATTAGATTAGCAATGTGAGAGGAAATGGACAGGTGATTGTCCATGGTTACCCCAAGGTTGGGAACGGTTACCGAAGGACAAATCGAATTGTCCAGAGCCAATCAAGATCCTGTTGTGGGGACGGATCAGCTCGGATGAACAGCAGTTCATATTTTCTGGGGTTCAGTTTCAACTGATGAGCTGTCATCCATAATGAGATGTCTGCCAGACATGCAGAGATCCGAGTGGAGACTTGCGTATCTGAGGGAGGAAAGGAGAGGATAAGTTGAGTGTCATCTGCATAGCAATGATATGAGAACCTATGGGAGGATATCACCTCACCAAGAGATCTAGTATAGGGAATGAATGTCCATGGAGAAACATTGTTTCATCACTCTTTGTACATGTATGAAGCTGCTGATGACAATAAAGTAACCTTGAACCTTGAACAGAAGAGGACCAAGAACTGAGCCCTGAGGGGCACCTGTGGAGTGTCTACGTGGAGTAGATGTGGATCCCTTCTGTGTCACTTGACTGACCTTCTAGGTAGGCGGGCAAGCCAATGTCATGCTGAGCCACGAATTCCAAGACTCATGAGGATGGACAAGAGAGTCTTGTGGATGTCAAATGCTGCTTAAAGGTCAAGGGGGCTGAGGACAGATGAGAGTTTGGCCGCTCTGGCAGCATGCAGCTTCTGAGTGACAGCCAATAGGGCAGTCTCTGTGTGACAGTCAATAGGGCAGTCTCTGTGTGACAGCCAATAGGGCAGTCTCTGTGTGTCAGCCAATAGGGCAGCTTCTGAGTGACAGCCAATAGGGCAGTCTCTGTGTGACAGCCAATAGGGCAGTCTCTGTGGAAAGTGTTGCTTTGAAGCCGCATTGCTTAGGATTGTGGAGGTTGTTCTGAGAGAGGTTTTAAACTATTTGTTCAAAGATTTTTAAAAGAAAAGAAGGAAGTGATATTGATTGATAGTTGCTAATGTCTTAGTGATTCAGAACGAGTTTCTTCAGGATGGGATTAACCCTGCTTTTTTGAATGCCATGAATGCTTCATGAATGCATTATTATTTGTTATGAATGTGTTTATAAATGACTAAAAACATGGTTTTAGGTAAAGTGTTACTGAATTCTGCAGTCATGGGACCTTGTACATTTTTTGCTCTGCTCATCTCCCAAAATTTGTGTTTACATTTGTATCTTTGTAAATGAATGATGTGATAATGAATGCGTGCAGTGGGACGTACTTTAAATTCCAGGCACAGCATCTCCCAGCAAATGAGGGTCTCCTGCTGTAGTATGACGCTGGACAATACATGAGCTCTGTCAGCTGGGGCCTGTGCCAGAGAGCTCCTCCACTGGCACCTGTCCAGCCCCCACATGCCAAGCGCTGCGGGCTGAGACAGGTGCCAGTTGTCAGAATAAGTCAGGAGATCAGGAGATTCCCGGCAGGGAGGGAGCCAAGGAAATGCCTCCTCAGGAGCCTGTGGATGACCTCATAAACGGTGGTTAATCTGCATGACCCCTAAGAACATCAGGGGGCTCCGTTCACTGTCTATAGCCCGTCTACCCGGAGCTCACACACTGCGATTTCATTTAGAGCTCTAGGGCATGATCCTGGAGATCTGCTCGGCCTCTATGGCGTGATGATGCGTTCAGGTCAAGGTGGTCCCTCATTCTGGGTAAGATGCCCCATGCACTAGGAACATACTCAGTTGACAGGATCTCAAGTTCATGTCTCATTACTTAGGACTGCATGTGTAATTGAAAGAGGCAGCTTTCTGATTCAAAGAGCATCCCTTGCTTGATACGTAATATCAGGTTTAGTTGAAACATGTAGCTACAGTATATAATATATATCATGTATATGCTATAATAATTGTGGTGGCATGGTGGTGCAGTGATTAACACTGGTGTCTCGTACCTTTGGGACCAGGACTCCATGTTTGTAGAGTTTGCATATCCTCCCCATGTCATAATTCGGTTTCTCTGGCTACTCCAGTTTCCCCCCACTGTCCAAAAAGGCTGACTGGAGTTGTGAAATTGTCCACAGGTGTCCCCGTATGAGTGTGCCCTGTGATGGGCTGGCACCCCGTCCTGGGTTACTCCCCACCTTGTACCCATAGTCTTTGGCATCTGAATAGGACGAGCAGTTTCAGAAGATGGATGGATATGATAATGATTATTAAAGCCAGACACTGTGGACAGTCACCCCACGTCACCTCCTCTTCTTCCTTCATGTCTCCGTCTCTGCTGGTCCTCTCCTGCTCCCTCACTCTCCATTTCTTTTCCCACCAGCACCCCCACACATTCTTTTCAAACTTCAATAAAAATTACAGGCATGACAATCAGAATCCCGCTTTTGATAAGCAAGGGAAATGGCTTGTAGAGTGTAGATATGTGGATAATCCAACAATAAAAACATTGACATTAAAATAACTGAAGTATTAGAAGGGTTACATTTGCTTAATTGAATTTGTGTAATTAACTGTAGCTCTGACTATAAAAGGAGGCTTTTACAGACATTAGCCCATGTATATTTTTATCATGATGAACGCACATTTCTGTTTTTTTGTTTAGATTTTCTTTCATTCATATGGTTCTGCTTGACCCTTTGCCTCTGCACTTCCCCATCTCTCATTTCCCTTTCTCTACCAACGCCCCCCCCCTCTCCCTCCCCCGATAACTGCTCTTTGTGTGTCCCTGATTGCTCTGTGTGTCACGTGAGGAAGAAGCGCAATCAAAATGGAAATGAGTCATGGGCTAGCAGACACAGTGCGGATGGGCTCAGCGCTATTCAAAGCCCATTGCTAGCATCTCTCCTGTGTATAATGGCTAATTTTGCCCCCTGATGGTGAGCGGTCAATAAGAAACTATGTCTTTGACATATTGGTCGCGCCCACGGCCAGCAGGAAGGAAGCACATTTCCACCAGTAGCAGAAAAACATAAACTGTTTTGCCTGAAGTTTTCCACATGCTTAGCACTCTCCAGAACCATGGCTAAACCGATGACAGAAGGTTCCAGCAGGCAGCCATCTCTAGGGTGACCAGGAGTCGACACTGAACCTGATAATAAATGGATGAACTGTTATCTCCACGATCCTAAAACAAGAGGCTGTTAAAATGATTGTGACCTAAACCGGAATCAGACTGTCACAGTCCCTAAATGCTGGCAGATGGCCTGCTGGGTGTGAAATCACTGCTCTGCCCCCTTTTGTTGCCAGGCTCTGGCTGGCTGGGCCATAGGCGGTGGCAGTTTGGGTGACATGCCATCGACAGGTGCGTGACAGCACTGCAGTGCCCCTGCACTGTGGAACACGGCCCTCTCTCGCTGTGGGTACAGTGCATCCGTCTCTTTCAGTCACACCGCCAGGCAGGACCGCTGATACTTGCCAGTGTAACGACGGTCTGCTTCCACAGGGTGGCGCTGCGTATGTAAGGCAGTACTGCCTGTGCAGAAGCCTCAGGCAGGCAAAGAAAGTACCTTTAAATTGTCTATTTATGAGTCTAGTAAGTTTGTATTCGTAAAATACATATATATGCAAATGAACAGTAGCAATAAAAAATAACAAGAATTTCTTCTGTTCTTCTAATAGTTACTGATGTCTTGTTGGATGGATAGATGAATACTGTTTGAATTCCCAACCCTCTCCTCAGGGGCTGTTCACTTAAATTAATTAACGTAGCTCAATAATTTAATGACTAGTCAAACAGTACGGTAGCAGCCAGCAAACACGTAGGTATATTGAATGGTTATTTTAGGACTTTAGGGGAGGTTTTGACAAACTAAGCTAACACCATTTAGGCCAATGTGTTGTATATATAAGGGGAGCAGCTGGGAGAATGAGCTGTGTGGCCTTCAGGGTGGATCTGGATCAGCATGGCCAGGAAGGTGGAGCTGCTACTGTCCTTCCGGATTTGGGTCACCTCCATTTTGCTGGCTGGAGTGATGTCATCCAGATGCCCCATGGAGGTGTGACACACTATGAGGTGTATATAACACGGTCAGGGGGGCTAGTCGCCTTGAGGGGTGGGCTGCTGAAGCTGAGGTCCTCCCTGCCACCTGAGCTTGTGCTCTTCCTGAGTCTGAGGGAGTTTGTAGGTCTGATCTGACGTAACATGGAGAGCAGATGACATAACATGATTCTGTAGGTGTCTGCAGAATCTCCTTTTCCTGTTGTTTAGTTATCAGTCCTCTTGTAATTAACCAGCTAGGCAGATACTGGTGGGTATAGGTGAGAAGTGGGGTAGGGGAGGATGGAGGGGGTGTTTAGCATAGGAGGCACTCAACACCCTCAGCCCAGCCCTGCAGACCAGGAAAAAAGTAGTGATCAGTGATCATTGTTGACACACCACAGCACACAGTGCGTAACAACAAGATGTGTCTTCTGCATTTAATCCATATGTGACATCGTGACATAGCAGGGGGCAGCTAATTCAGCACCCAGGGAGCACGACCTTTCTCAGGATACTTTGTTGGTCGGAGATTCAAACCAGCAATATTTCAATTGCAAGTGCACTTCATTAACCATTAGGCCCCCACTGCCCGTTTAAATATTAAGTTGTTATACTCTATTGGGGAAGTGATGGCCAAACAGCCTCTGTGCTGTTTTTCATCATGGACTCAAATCATATGTTCTTTCTCAGATCGGTTTCTTCAAAGGATGCAACAGTGGTGTAGCAACGCCTCCTAAACCGGCGTCCGTGTGCGTTGATCGCTTGCTCCGTAGAGATGCCAGACCTTTCCGATAAACGCCTGCTTTGTGGAACGCCATCCATATTCTCAGCATGCTGCCTTGTGGCCTCGAGAGAGAAGCTGCACCCCTGCCTGCCCACTGCCACCTTTGCGAAGCATTTAAATGAGTGTCGACAGGGAGGAGCCTCTTCCTGTCGTGTCGTCCTCACGCCGTCTCCCATTCTCGGCATTAACCTGTGTGTGTGTCACCTCTGTGTTCTTTGCACTGTTTACCCAAACATCACCACAGACGTCGGCAAACAGCCTGCCGCTGCTGACAGGTCTCATATCAAGAGGCAAATGCAGTAATTATAATTAAATTTCCGCAGCAAATTGCTATTATCTCATGAGGGCTAAACTGTCATTACAGTGTCCCAGATGGGGGCAGATGTGTTCACTTCCTGCCCCCCCCCCCTTCAACCAGATCACCAGTCACACTGATTTGGTTTATTGCCTTTTCTGACTTTGTGTCTTTAAAACGGTGTCAAAATATGTGCAGCACAGAGTATTCTTTCCCCCACCCTCCAAAGACACAGTGTTCTGTGGGAAGGGGGGGGGGGGGGGGGGCGGCGGGGGGGGGGGGGGGGGGGGGGGGGGGGGGGGGGGGGGGGGGGGGGGG